>OZ023175.1:1259067-1381567 GCA_963678695.2 Diplodus puntazzo
AGCAGGGCCCTCTGCTGGCCGGGTCGCGAATTACACCACATGAACCCTGTATCACTGACCTCAGCTGTATCACAGACCTCAGCTGTATCACTGACCTCAGCTGTATCACTGACCTCAGCTGTATCACTGTTTTCACTTTTCTAAAAGTCAAAATGAGGAACGCTTCACGAATTTGCGTGTCATCCTTGCGCCGCCGGGGGGAGTTTCTTCGGGTCTCCCTTTGTTCTCCCGGAGTTCTCCTTAGGTTCACCCAGATTGAGCCCGCCTTACGCTCTGATTGGCGGATTCTCCCTAGCTTCCTTCAGCCATTGGACGGTTCTCGCTAAAGATTCCTTCTCTGATTGTCCGAGCTCTGCCTGCTGTGATTGGTTTGGTCGTGACCGCTATATGAGACGCTATCACTGCCGCCGGAGATTTTCGAGAGATCGATCGACAGTGAATGACACGATTATAACGACGGTAAGATGGCTAAAGTTTGTTTCTGAGTGACTGTTTATACTGTTGTTCGCGACGAGCTGTTGAACACGATGTAGAGAGGCTTTATATTAAAGTTTGAGTACTTTTTTTCAGTAACTTAGGGCGCATTTTTCAAATGTAAACGGTATACTGTAGCTAGCAACGACCGAGCTGTTGATAAAACTGTGGAATGACAGTAACGTTAACTGACGGCGCATTTTTCAAATGTAAATGGTGTCCTGTACCTAACGACCGATCTGTTGAACATGATCTTCTATGAGATGCTTTCTTTTGGGTGTATTTTAGTCATTGATTTCATTAATTGAAGTCATGGTGCATCTTTCGAAAGGCTACACATCTTAAATGTGTATTAACATGTAACCAGTGTCACAGTCTGCTTTCTATTAAATGTTGAGGCTATTTTTATTCATATTTACAGTAAGTCAAGGTGCATTTATAAATTTCAAGCGTGATCATATCTGAAATATGTATTAACATGAAACTAGTGTCACAGTCTGCTTTCTATGTAATGTTGAGGCTATTTGTAGTCATATTTACAGTAAATCACGGTGCATTTTTAAATTTCAAATTGTTCTAATAATCACATTGTACATCAGTATTCATGCTGACAGTTCTGTGGTGTCACTGGGCTTCTTGGGTCTAACTGCTGGCTGTTGTTGGTGTACAGATGGACTACATTCCAAATTTCCAGCTGCGGGCCGGTACGGATGAGCTGGTGCTTAAGGCTTCTCCTGAGGCAGAAGCCTTCATCCGGCAGCAGCAGGGGATCCTGTCCTACCGGCCCAAGGGTGCAGCCGCGGTGCTGAGCCAGGCTACCGCCTTGGTCCAGGCTGCAGAGGGGGACACAGGGGACGCCAAGCTGGTGCTCAGTCAGCACAGCATCCAGTTTGGAAAGTACAGGGGGCAGACTTTCCACTGGTTGCTGAGCAATGACATGGGGTACACCACCATGGTCATGGCTGGGCACCAGGACGAGCGTGAGTCGGGTGACGCCACCACATCACCCGCCATGCTGAATAAAGACTCCCTCTCCCGGTACGTCAGGCTGTTCTCCAGAGTCATGTCTGTGATCCAGCAGAGGAGGATGGCCGATGGCTCCCTCTCCGCCTCCTCTTCTGGTGACCAGGATGACAGGCTGGTGGGTTTTGGGGAGCACGCCCAGCTCAGGTATCGGGAGTTTTATGAGTCGGCGGACCCTATTGTGCAGAGGTGAGTCAAAGACTGAGTCTGAACTAAACATTGGTGTTTTCATGCTGTTTCCACATTCACTCTAACTGTCCCTCATCCATCCACAGTTACAGGATGTGGCTGCGGAAGGCCCGGGTGCAATCTGTGGGCTCCAAGATGGACCACCTGAAGAAGTATGTGCTGAGGAGGGACCACAAGAGAGCCGCCTCATCTTCTTCAGGTCCACCTTCCTCCACAGCCACCTCCTCCTCCTCCACTGCACCATCTTCAAAATGGCAGAAAGTCCTCCACAGTACGTATCAGCTGCTTTGTGTGCAGATGTTTTTAAATAGTGAGAGTTTATTTGGAATTATTTGTAATGTTTTCTGTGTGTGTGTGTGTGTGTGTGTGTGTGTGTGTGTTTAGTTTCCTCCTCAGAGGATGATGACATGGAGATGTTGGCAGCTGCTGTGCAAGTGGAGAAGTCCCTCTGTTCAGGTAATGACATCACAATAACCTTCACGACAACTTTGAATGTAATGTAGTAAATGAGTAATGCACAATGCCAGGTGAAAACATTTTTATTAGTCTGACTGTCATATGTCTTTTGTCTTTTTTGTATCTTAGCACCAGCTCCAGCACCAACATCAGCACCAGCACCAGCACCAGCACCAGGACCAGGACCAGCTCCAGCACCAGCCACAGGACAGAGACCTGTAACTGGGCTGCGACCAGCTGAAGTTAGTAATCTGTTAAAATATTAAATGTTCCAGTTATTGTCAAAGAGGAGTTATAATGTCCTGTAGTGTCTCTTCTTCAATAATTGGTTTCTAATTATTTAGCTATAAATGACATTATTTCATTTGTCCTTTCAATTTACACTCTGCTTTGTTTTGTTGAAGCACTTTGTAAACTGTGTTTAACTCCATATAAATAAAGTTAATTGTTATTATTATATTAATCTCTGTGTCTTTGTCTATGTGTGTATTTCAGGTTCTGCTTCCAGGCGGCTGGAAGGCCTCACTGCCGTCCGCACAGCAAGGCTGGGTGAGCCAGGCGCTCTTTAGCCTCGACCAGGCCGGTCGAATTGTGCTGAAGAACGAGCTGCAGACGTGGTACCTCCCTCCTGGACCCAGAAGGCTATATTACCAGCCTCCTGCCTCGCCTGACGCGTTTTTTCAGCGGCCTTTCTTCCTGTGGGTACCGCACAAGATGTGGCAGTGCCAAATCAAGTGCCCTACATGTACTCATGGGATGACAGGGTGCGGCCTGTACAAAACCGTCCGCAAGGTGCTGGACGTGGACGGCTGGTACTTCATGGGCACGGAGTACCTGGAGTGCCGCCGGTGCAGAAGGAAGCTGGCCTCATGGGGGGGCAGCATTCTGTCACAGCTGGAGGATCGGTACAGGACGCAGTTTCCTGCTGTGCTCACCTACAAGTAAATCACGAACTATACACATTGCTCACACTGAAAGAAGCAAATGAATTACACAAGGGATTTTATAATATATGTATATATTATATTGTATTACATAAATGTTATCCCATCTGTTCTGTAGGTTGTCTTGCGACAAGAAGGTGCTGGCACAGATGAGGGGAAGGACGCTGGGCAACAGTGCCGCTCGCCTGCGCTCCTACCTGGTGGAGCAGCACACGGGAGCGTGGATCGATTGCTACCTGCGCTTCATGGGCACTTACAAGCACTTTGTAGTGCCAGGAGTGAGCGCGCCGCCTCCCCCAGCCCTCCCACAGATGGCCGCCGTGCCCAGCCGGCAGTGGATCCTCCGGGCCTACGCCACCGACAGCTTCTCTCGCTTGGAGGAGATGAGGGCGAAGCTGACGTCGGTCTACGGCTCCATCCTAAAGATGGACTCCACTAAAAAGGTAGATTATTCAGATCATCTCCACATCATTTTGTGCAACTTGTTTTGTAATGCAAGACCATGTAATTGCTGTTTACACAGCTGTTAAGTGGTGTGACACGCATAGTTCTAACCAGTTGCAGTACTTACAGCTTATGTACTTTGCCGTTCTGTAGATCACCAGGAAGCTGGCCGGTCACGCGGCGGGGGACGGCCCAGTGGGTGACCAGCGTGGGAAATGAGTACGGGCAGGTGCTCATTTCGGTGGTCACTGCCGCAGAGGGCCACGGGCTGAAGGTGATGGCCAGTGGGCTGGTCAGGCGTTACCGGCAGGCCGGGCAGGAGCCGCCCACGGTTCTGTACGTGGACCGAGACTGCTGCTGCACCACAGGAGGCACGCCCGCGTCAGCCGCACTCTTTTCTGAGTGGACGCAGGTCCTGGTTAGGCTGGACGTGTGGCACTTTATGCGGAGGCTAGCCGCAATGGTGACCACCGACAGCCACCCCCTCTACGGCACCTTCATGCGGCGCCTTTCGGCCGCCATCTTCGCCTGGGACCCGGAGGACGTTGCACTGCTGAAGAGAGCGAAGGACGCCGTGGGGCCCGCCGCCTGGAGCAGCGTCTCGCTCAGGGAGAAGGCTCGGCACTGCCGCCGCTGTACGCGCGGGGCTGCCGAGACCGAGCGCCTCATAGAGGAGGTGCTGCAGCACTTTGGGCCAGTCACGGACACCATGGGCATCCCTCTGCTGGACCGGCACAAGATGGAGGGAATATGGAGTGTGCAGCGCCGACACCTGCAGTGCATCCAGGACCCCGAAGGCGTGCAGCTGTACACCAGGACGGGCCAGGTGACGGTGGGAGGGGTCAGCCTGCCCGTACTCCGCTGCGCCCGCGGTACGACCTCCCTGGAGTCGTTCCACCTCCATCTCAACAGGTTCATTCCAGGTAAGTGTCTGAAACCCGCAAAACAAATGTAAGTGTCTGAAGAGTGTCTACCGGCTCGCGCTTAACCTGAACGTCTTCTTTCCAGGCACCAGTGCCAATGCCTTGAACTTCCAGGTCTACCTGCTGGAAGGGCTGACGAGGTGGAACGAGGATCGCGGGCGTGCCATAGTGGCGGGAGGGGGCGGGCAGCAGCAGCGGAGCTACAGCAGCCGCGACATGGACGCGGTCAACCAGCTGTCCGAGGCACTGTACGGGATCCGGCTGTTTGGCAGCTACACCCAGCCCAGGGAGTACACAGGTAACTGAGAAAGGGAGACGGACGCGCAGGCGCAAACATTTATTCGTTGTGAATGCAGGAGGCACACACACACACACACACACACCAGTGCAGTCAGATATGCACATGTAAGCATGCACACATACATACACAGCCATGCTTAACAGTAGAAAGGCTGGAATTCCAACACTACTAGAACGGCCTTAAGCGGTCATTTTGACCACTAGATTTTAAACTCTGTAATCTCTTATGTAAATACCCAATTTAGTGATGAATGCATTCATTGAGTCATTCTATTTTTTAAAAATCACAATAACACCAAAATGTACATTTTAACAAATTTAATTATACATTTATCAATATTCATATTACAGTATCACATATCACAGTTAGAGACAAGAGAGACAATGAAAGCAGCAAACCCCGAGAAAAATGAAACAATGAAACCCGCGAAATGATGTGCGGTCATTATGACCGCTTATGGCCGGAATAGGTATAACATCATATTTTCTTTGTCTTTTGTGTAATTTATATAAAAACTATTACAAATTAAAATTCACATTACTTTTAGGAAAAGTAATGTGAGGGCAGTATTGCATTTTTTCATTAAACAAAGTTATTGCACATTTAAATTTCAAAACGGTCAAAATGACCGTCTTGGCCGTTCTAGTGCACTCACATGCAAACAAACACACACAATATATTTCCCAACATCTAAACTATATATGTATATATATATATATATATATATATATATATATATATATATATATATATATATATATATACACAACAAAGCTTTTAGATATTGTGGACATAATTCAGAGTTTTCACGGCCAGAAATCTGTATTTGGCTTCAGCTGGTCAACAGGGAGCATTCACAACCGCAGGTTCTTCAGAACTTTCCTTCTCTAGTTGGTTATTATATTATCAATGTATCTCATGCGTTTTGTCCTCTGTGCCGCCACGCAGGGGAGTCCATTGGGGTCGAATACCTCTTCGCCCAGACTAGACGAGTCCTGGAGGAAATGCAGGACGATCCCGAGGTCCTGCAGGAGGAGGAGGAGGAGCCGGAGGAGCCGGAGGCAGAGGGTGAGGAGGACGAGGGGGACGAGGAGGACGAGGGGCACTTTCAGGAATATCTGTATGAAATGGATTCCCTGGAAGGCCCCACCGCACCAGAGTCCACCGCGTCCAAGAAGGAGGACACCCCTCCAGAGGCTGAGCAGGTAAATGATCGTCTGACCTTTCTTCGTCAGCTCTCTGGCAGCCAGTGTCAAAGCGACATGACGACTGACTTTTTTCATCTGCCCTCTGTAGGAGACAGTGTTGGGCCCCGACGGCTGGCCGGGCTACCAGCATGTCATCAACCTGGCTCAGTCTCTTGTCACCCTGCGCCTGGTGGGATACATCACTCGGGGAAAGGAGGTGGAGATCCTGGGCTTGTGGGATAAACTCCCAGAGAGAGACAGGGGCCCTGTGCAGTATCCACAGCGGTACAGGGACCATCTCTCTCACGGGAGGTTTAAAAAGCCCAAGTCTGGGACCCACAATCCCCCCGATGTGATGGCGGGAGTGGAGAGCATGAAGCGGTAAGTGACACGCAGCCGAGCTGTGGCGATATTGCTCAAATGCGTCGATGCTTTCCTGTAACGAAATCACTCTGAGTTAAGGAACTCAACTGACTCCGCTTTCCCTGTGACATTTGGTTCCGTAAGTGTTACCTTAGACAGGGAAGTGGCCCGGCGCAGAGGCCTGATGCCAGCAGACTGGTGGAGGCAATCTGTGTCATCCTCTGCAGGGTCCACCCCCAGAACCAGAGCCTGGCAGGTGCACGGAGGAGCCGCTGGTCCCTGGTTCTGGGGAGCTACACCGCCATTAGGGACAGCGTGCTGAGCCATCCCCCAGAGGCTGCAGCTCTTTGAGCTTAACCAGCGGGCGTTCACGCAGTGGTGAGTAGCTGTCGTCTGGGAGATGTGCTAATCCGATATTATAGTCGCATTGTAGATGCCACGCTGTCATAAAGCTTCCAGAGGGAACGTGTTCGCCCCAAAGCGGCTTGATTTCCAAGAAAAATGTGGTGACGTGACACGCTTTAATAACTGTAAACCTGTTTGACCCCTGCGTCTAGGTTCAACTGGAGGAAGGCAAAGCTGGAGGGTCTTGTCCTCCATGTTGCTCTGCCAGACGCCAGCGTCCCCTCGGTGGAGCCAGAGCCCATGCTGCCTGTCAGGGAGAATCCACAGACGCTGCCTCACATGGCTGCTCTCCTCGAGGCACCAGAGTGGACCCTTCCTGCCATGGAGAGGCCAAAGCACCTCCCCGGTGTGTCTTTCCAGCCGGGCCCCTCACAAGCCCCAGACACCATGGCTTGTCCCGGTGAATCTGCCACCACCACCACCACCGCTACGGTCACCGCGGCTTCAGGTGACAATGCAGCTGCCTTCGCCGCTGCTGTTGCCGCCGCTGTTGCTGCTGCCGCTGCCGCTGCTGCCACCAGGTTGCCAAAGACAACTGCATGGAAGCGGCGAAGGCTGCAACAGCAGAGGCAGGAAGCGGAGAGAAAGGGGGAGGACTTTAAAACAAAAGCCCCCTTCTCCTGCATCTGCAGCCTCTGCAAGCAGCCAAAGACAAAACATTTTGGACACAGCCGCTTCCATAGCAAAAAGAGACGGACAATGTTTCACTTCTGCCAGGCGACAGCAGGTGGCAAAACTGTGGAGCAGTGGCTGGAGGAGAAGAGGCGAGAGGAGGAGGAGCAGTGAACTGACACCTGTCAGACACTGACACTGACAGTTGTTCACCTCCTGGCCTCCTGTTTTTTGTATATATTTTGTATATATTTTGTATATATTTCTATAGTTTTCCTGCCATGTTCAAATAAAACTGTCAAAATCAAAACAATGCATGAGGATTTCTTTGATTACGATCAGGGGCATCAAAATGATGGGCAAAAAAGAAAAGGATCTTCTTTTATTTGATACTTTTATACAGGTAATGAAACAAGCTTGCCAGCCTCACAGGGCCAAGTAGGAGACAACTTTATTTACACCACTATGCTTGTCTGTAATCCACCGATTTCCAGGGCTGCTGAACTTCTACTCATATGCTAAACCACCTCAATGCACCTTTGATGCAGGTAGTGTGTGAGACAACTGGTCATTTGCACGTGTATGCCTGCTTTGACGTCTGTGCCTCACAGCAGGGTCCGTTCAGTTCTACTCATGTGCTGATCGACCTTAACGGGCCTCGGTGTCGAAACGCTGGTTATTCCTATTCATGTGCTGATGTGTCTGACACTTTGTTTTGTCTGCCACGGACGTGTTTATTCAGCTCCTTGGGACACTGAAGAAACAGTCCTAGCAGGCCACAGTCATTAACTAACATGCCTGTTGTGATTCCTGCAATGACACACTTTTGCCGTAGCTCCTCATTTCATGCACACACTTGACACTTGTTACACTTGTAAGCGAGCTCTTTCTTTTTTACACAAGATGTGCTGCATTTATTTCTGCAGCTCACATAATAATAATAATAATAATAATAAAAATGTTTATTTTATAAAGCGCTTCACAGGGCACACAAAGACACTTTGACACTTTGCCTTACTTTTTAAATTTTGTATTTCACTTGTGTATATTTCCTTTTGACATTGTGTACATGTTTCTTTACTGAGCACATCACAATAAGCACTTTGAATCTTTCAGTCTTGAATCTTGAATCTTTACAGGTTAAAAGGCAGAATAATAAAAACACACTAGAAACACAAAAAAGGAGTTACGAGTTATACATAAAAAATCAGTTTTGAGTTTTGGTGAGTGTTTGGAAGGTTGTGAGGTCTGTAGAGTCTCTGATGCGTTTGGGAAGGGATACATGTTTTCTACTGAGTGTCCGCAGGAACAAGTATTCATTTTCCATGTAGAGCCATGTGTGTTTGTGTGGAAACATGATATCCAGCCTCTCCATCAGCTTTCTTTTTTCATGCAGGATTTCAGGCTGAGCAGAGAGTCACTGGCAGTGCTGCTAAACCTTCTCCGACAGGATCGGAGACATGGATGGGGTGCCACAATAGAGACCTTGGTGTTCCTTTTCTGGCTAGCGGGGCAACAGTGTGAGCCGCCTTCGCGGTATAAAGTATATCGTATCGTATCGCTCCTTCTGTCGGAACAGCACACAGCAGAGTGGATGAGGAGGGGGACCCACTTCTTGCAGACTTGCAGGAGGTTGGAGCTCTCCTGTGTTCGGGTGCCTCTTCCTCCCCCTCTGCCACTGGCTGCTGTCTCTGTTCATCAGGGAGTCCGTCAGCAGGACGGAGGAGCTGACAATGAGGGTGACATCAACCTTCGGCTCCATCCTGAAGATGGCCTCCACCACGAAGGTGAGAACATCAGTGAACACGTGTATAATCTGACACTGCTGGTTTTATCTTACATGTGGAAAAAGCTGCACCTCTACTGATGTTTGAAACACACCTGTCCTCTGCAGGTGATCAGGAAGCTGGCAGGAACTGACGCTAGGACGGCCCAGCGTGTGACCAGCGGAGAAGGTAGTGGCTGCAGCCATGATTTTTATATGCCTTGTGAAATGTGCTGTGTATTGAAATAGTACCAAGGAATGTTATTTTAAATATAATTGAGTTGTCAATAACTTCTTGCATTTTTATCAGAATGTTCCAGCACAAGCAGGCAGCGTGGACTGTGGTGTGTTCATGCTAATGGTAAGTGATAAATAAGTGATGGGACTGTGCACCTCGGTATCAACAAACATAACATAAGCAGGTGCCAAGGGAAAAGGATCATTGACATGGTTTATATGTGCAGTAACAACTCTGTATCAACTCTATCATATGAAAAGAATGTAAACAGTTTTTTATAATATGGATTACAGTACGGACTATACATGGCACTGGACTGGACCTTTGACTTCAGTCAGGTCAGCAATTTAGGTCTGAAATTGTTAATGTACAGATTTTAGGATTGAAATTACAATGACATGTCTGTCTTCATCTACTAGCATGATATGCCACATACAAGGAGGTGGTGGTGCTTTTGTTAGACAACATAGAACACCAAAGGTATGAACAACTCCTTACTTAATAACTACGATGTGTTTTCCATTTAAGACACTCCACAAACCTGGGATCTGATTCACACCATCTCCACGTTCGTCACCTTCTACCTTGTTAATGTTCAGTTCAATTCATTGCCTTTTGTTAAATAAATTACTGTTCTTAAACCATTCACTGTGTGTCTCCCACATTTGTCATGGCCGAAGAGCCAGGTTATGACGGCAGCTGCAAAGTTTTGTTCTTACCCCAGGTTTTTTCCCTGCCCACATGTATCTGGATGATAATTTGTCCCATTCCCAAAACTGTTCATCTACAGGTATTGAATGAAAAAGGCATGTTATTTTTAAAACATAGTTTTTACCATGGATGTTAAATCCAGTTTCCGATCATATTGATCAAAGGATACTCGAAGCTTGGTATTGTAATAGCAGTTATAAGTTCATTTATTTTTTATCTTGTAATCCCTGTTGTACTACAGTAACAAATATTTTCATGGATAAGATACATTTTAGCATCTTTAATCAACTAAACTATCTACTAAATGGGTATTCCTCATGGTTTGCCCTCAAGGGCTGAGTGGAAGTTCTCTGTGTACATGTATGCAGTACTACTAGTAAACAATGCCTGTTACTGGACCTGTGTGTGCTTTTATTACCCCCATGACGTCCACTTGAAGATGAAAAGGAGTCATTGTAAGAATAGTGATATTCACATGAACTGAGTTTATAGGGGAAACAGTGAATGTAATAATTACATTCATGTGTCCTTCATTTCCATAACTCTGCCTCACATAGAATCATACAGAATGTGGTAACATATATTGCATCTTTTAATATAGCCTACATTGGCTTTAGGTTATGAACAAGATTTGTAAACCTTATATTCACAGTATAAACTACAACTTCTTCAAGGAATTTCACCTGAAAGATAGATATTAAGTATAGTTATAAAGTGTTTATTGGTTTGCCTTATTGTCTAATACAATCAGATACTGTATTAAAATGATAGATAATGCAGTAGGCCTTTAAATGCTGTTGCCATTTCATACCACGAAGATGCCAAATGACCCAAGTAGAGGCAGGCCGATGTATGTTACAAAATATAAATGCATTTGTCTTTTTTGGGCAGATGTAATTATAGATTTTCCATTTAGTTTTATAGATGACAACATTTATGTATGCTAACAAGAAAATTACGAAGTCCTACAGTTCGCAGGTGTTGTAAATACAGCGTGTTTCATAGAAGTCTCAAATCTCCACTGTCCTGAGCGAAGCACGATTAAGGTGCTGGATGTGGGCCGGGCTGGACCGTCCAACTCGCCCTCGTGCGTGTCGCAGCCGTTAGTAGTAGGACCAGCACTGGGAACGAGCTGGGGCAGGTCCTGACATTGCAGAAATGTGAGGGGTGTACTCACTTTTGTGAGATACTGTACATGTTGTCTACTGAGTGTCCACAGGAACAAGTATTCATTTCCCATGTAGAGCCATGTGTGTTTGTGTGGAAACAGGATATCCAGGGCAGGCTCTCCATCAACTTTCTTTTTTCATGCATTACTTCTGTGTTGATGACCTTGTTGTGGCTCTAACATGCAATTTCGCTGCCTGCTATATTTAAAAAAAAACCCTTCAAATTACAGTTTAATGATTGTAGGGAATTGTAATACAATTAGGGAGGACAGGGAGAAAGAAAACTGACACACCAGTAGCCAGACATTTTATTTTTCTATATGATACAGATATTTGGTAACGTTTTATCTTGAACAATTGCTATTTTATTCCTCTTTTGTCTCAAAAATAGAGGCAGCACAATCTCTTCCGCCTCTTTGGATCAGCCTCCCCTGATGACAGGTGGGACTGACGAGGCCAGGAGATGGGTTTGGCTGCAGGACATGCCTCTTCTGTGGACTACAAATATCAGAGGTGGCTTGGGATCATCCTCACTTTCAACCTGCAGAGATGTCTACCACCAAGGATAGAAGGTAAACAACTCTTCAATGGCACTCATTTTGAAAAGAGCTCACAGCCACAGTCTGGATCTTGGGTCAGTTTTCAACAAAAGGAATCCTTTTAAGATGAAAAACTCAGAAATGTCGGTGAGTGTTAAATGTTAAAGCCTCATTCAGATATAGTGAGGAGTGAAATAATTTTTATTGCAGAGAATTGTTGTTACGTTACCTGCACCTGGTCTCCTCCGCGGCTGAGCAGTTTTCAGGCAGCCGCATCCAGACCACCTGTCCCCACTCTGTAAGTTGGCTCCTCCCCACTCTGTCAGTTGGCTCCTCCCCTCTGGCTGTCAGCACTCCACCCCACACACACCAATTCAAGAAGCTCAAAGCGGCTGAAAGTTACCAATGTTTGAACTGCGACTGTGCAAAAAGTATGAATGCTGTGAAAAAGTTTAATTTAGGTGAGAAGGTCTTAATCTTTGTCAACGTTTCACAGAGTTTCTATCTGGAAATGTGAATGACTAGATGAGCTTTGAAAATGCTTGAAAGAGTGTGAAAATTGAGGATTTTTTTAAGATTCCGTAATCTGCTTGAATGGGAAAAAACGGCAGAAAAACGTCAAATATCTCTGAAATTATTAAAGATATCAATAAGAAAATTAGAAGCGGCCAATATTCTGTGTTTGAATGGAGTGAATACGTTGAAAAACTGCTACTGAAGTAGAAAAATTGCATTTCCTGGGAAACTACAGTATGAATGCTAATGGCTGAAGTGATTTCGGAAATCTGCTGAATATAGTTGAAAACACTTTCTAAAAATGCTTAAAACTATAAGAATGTATGGTCAAGAATTTGCAGAAAAAGCTGAATTTTTAAAAAGCTGAAAAGGCAGAATGGCTGAAAAGTAATAGTAACAGTAACAGTTTCTCTAGGTGGTCATGATGCTGAATATATGGAAAAGGCAGCGAGATGAATATTTAAAAAAGCTGACAAGGCAGAAAAGCTGAAAAGAGGGCTGAAAGAGCTTAAAAAGTTGAATGGTTTTAAAGCTGGACAGTTTCTCTAGCTGAACATGAAGCTAAATGTATGAAAAAGATGAATATTTTAAAAAACTGAAAAGTACAAGGCTGAAAGAGCCTCAAAAGCTAAACATTTTGATAGTTGAACGGTTTCTATAGCTGAACGTATGCTAAAGCAGCAGCAGAATGAAATTTGAAAAATTCCCCATAAGGATGAATGGGAACATTTTTGCAGAAAAAGCTGAATATTTCCAAAAGTAGAAAAGAAAAGAAAATAAAAGAGAAGAGAAAATACAAGCAGTTATTTCCTTTAAAAGCTGAACATTATGATAGTTGAACGGTTTCTGTAGCTCAAAATGTGTAGGAGAAGAAGCGAGCCGAAAAACGTACGTAAGCAGAATAATAAATCTCAGAAGAACAATAGTGTGAATTTACATTAGCATTCACACTATTGTACGACCGGGGAGGGACTGTGCACAATTGAAAACCAAATGTATACTTACCTTCCACAGTTTAAAACAGTCCATACGTACCATACAAAGTTAAACACAACAAATTCCGTAGGGGGAGGGGCCAATGGAACCAAGGGGTATATAAGGAGTCGCCCAAGAAGAGCAGGAACTCACTTTCCATCTCACAAGACAAGGAGCAACATCTCAACAGTCAGCAGCAGCCAGTTTTATTTGGTGCCAGGCCTGAAGAAGACTGGGACAGGGTCGAAACGTCGGCCCTGAGGCACACACAGTTTTTTTTTAAAACCTTTAAAAACAATTTATTTTTTTTGTTTATATCCAAATTTTGGTGAAGCATATTATTAACATTTTTTTGTATAAAAACAGAAACACAATCTAGTGATTATCTAAATACACCACTTTCAAACAATAATTACTTCAATCCAGTGAGGTGTGAAGTTTGGATGGTGGTACGTTACGGAGGGAGACGCCAACACACCTACCAACCTGAAACAGCTTGAAATGTGCCTTGCGCCTCCTCCGGTAGCGGCTGTGTATGATTCCATGAGGACTTTATTATTAAAGTGCAACACACACAAAAACATGTCACACAGTGACCACACACGGGCAAATATGTGCTCTACGTACGTGTGTTCTGCTGTGTCTTCCTCTCGCTGCACACCTGAGGATAATTGGTGCTCTTGAGTGGGGGATGTGATAAAATGGCAGAGAGAGCAGGAGGAGAAAGATCACACACCTGTGAGGAGAGTTCTTGCCTCACCTTTTGCTCAGTTTCTCTAAAATGTGTTGGGAAAAACTCCATGCACTCTAGGAGCTGGGTGTTTGTTTTCCTTTTTGGGCGGGAGATATCTGGTAGTTCAGTTATTTGTTTCTTTTGTTTTGGTCTAGCTATCCATTAGGTAGTTTAGGGGAAGGTGCAGGAACGACGGCTCACTGCGTGGCTGGTCCCACATCTTCCCATGTTTTGTTCTTTTTGGCCGGGATCTCCAGCCCTCTTGTTTGTTCTTGGGGTTTTCTTTTGACAATTGTACAATAAAACTTGCTTAATTTGACATTGTGTGGCGTCTTTAATGTTACCTCAGTGTTTCCCCTAGATTTATTCTGTAGCAGCGGTGCTCTGAGTTGGTAACCTAGCAACACTAGGGGGTCCGGGGACAGAACATTTGGAAAAATAACCCTTTAAATGGTGACTGCTGGTGAGATGCAGATTGAGACTCACAAAATGAGTCATTTATATGGGTGCCAGACTTGGGCTTTTTAAATCTCCTGTGAGAGAGATGGTCCCTGTACCACTGTGGTTACTGCACAGTGCGCCTGTCTCTCTCTGGGAGTTTATCCCACAAGCCCAGGATCTCCACCTCCTTTGCCTGAGTGATGTACCCCACCAGCCGCAGGGTGACCAGAGCCTTTGCCAGGTTGACGACGTGCTGGTAGCCCAGCCAGCCGTCGGGGCCCACCACTGTCTCCTACAGAAGGCAGATGAAAAATGTCAGTCGTCATGTCGCTTTGACACTGGCTGCCAGAGAGCTGATGAAGAAAGGTCAGACGATCATTTACCTGCTCAGCCTCTGGAAGGGGGTCGTCCTTCTTGGGCACTTCCAGGGAATCCATTTCATAAAGACATTCCTGAAAGTGCTCCTCACCCTTTGCCTCCCGCTCCTCCAGGACCTCAGCATGTCCTCTAGGACTCGTCCAGTCTGGGCGAAAAGCTAGTCGACCCCGATAGACCCCCCTGCATGGTGACAGAGCACAAAACGCATGAGATACATTGATAGTATAATAACCAACTAGAGAAGGCAAGTTCTTAAGATCTTGCGGTTGTGAATGCTCCGTTTTGACAAGCTGAAGCCAAATGCGGATTGCTGGCTGTGAAAACTTTGAATAAGGAGGAGGAGGATACGCTGTTTCTGATCACATCTGCACATTCAACAGTGAGCCTCTTTTCTGCTTCTGCAGCATTGTTGGGGCTAAAGAAGCTGATCCTTTTTAAATCTCGGGTCGAGCAGTGTCGTCAGTGACATTATGCTCATTGATTACAGTGTGAACAGCTTATCCTTTTAATTGCCTCCTCAGACTCTCTGCCATTGCTTTCCCCTCAGGAGTTTGACCAATTCCCACGTCCTCCTCCTCCAGTGCGTGATGTAGCATCGATAAGAGGGGAATGACTTTTGATCCCGACACTCTCTTCTCCTCCAACAGCTCCACTGTGGCATCGTTGAAGGGGGACAGCACTTGCAGAGATTCTGCAATAATGTCGTACTGTTCTGTTGTGAGTGGGACAATGTCCGTACGTAGACCTGCCAGAGCTGCTCCTACAGGTTCCCTTAGTTCATGAACACGCAGGAGCATATGGTATGTGCTGTTCCAGCGTGTTTCCACCTCTTGAGTGAGCTTAGGGGATGGCCGACCCGTTTGCTCCTGAACCTGTTAGCCTCTCCTATAAAATTAGCCAACAAAAAGTGATTAATGCGAGTGTCACTGCAGCAGCAACTTAAAAAAAACAGTCTAATTTAGAATATTGCAATGAAATAAAGGAACTCACCTTTGCAGGGGAGCTGCTCTTGAAATAGCCCACTGTCTTTCTCGCTTTTGCCCTGATGTCAGACAGCACAGTGTTTTATCCAAGAGCCTTTTTAATCAGTAGATTTAACATATGTGCCACACAAATTGTGTGATGCAAACGGAGCTCCTTGGCACAAGCACCCATATTATGCTGCACCATCAGTCACTAGGCAAGTGACTTTGTGGGTGATAGTGACAATAGTGCTGCTTTCACCCTAGCCAAATTGTCGGCAGTATGGGAAATGCAGCGCCCCTAAAACAACGGATTGCAAAGAGAAAAAAAAAGTTGCTTGCATCTATGAAAGGGCATGTAGCAGCCAGATAGGCATCGGTGTTTGAGGTCCACATATGGTGGTCTTGCATTTTTATAGCGCTTTTCCAGTCTACTGACAGCAAAGTGCTTTACAATACATGCCAGATTCACCCATTCACACACTGATTGCTCATCAGGTTCAGTATCTTGCTCAAGGCTAGGTGGAGCCAGAATTCGAACCAGTGACCTTCCGATCACGAGACGACCCGCTCTACCCACTGAGACACAGCCGTCCAATATCTAAAGTCAGGCTGACTGCAGATGCCTTGGACACTTTGTCCTTGGATTCCTTATACCTGTCCTCCACCATAGCTTTCAAAGCCTAAAAAAAAAGAACATTCTTGAATGGCAAATATTAGGAAATGGGGGGGAATGCTTCATGTGCTCACATACGCACCTGCCTTGTGGGGAGAACATAGGTAGGGTTCAAACCTCTCATGAATTTTCTGAACCCTTTGTCCTCCACAATAGGGAAGGGCTGGGAATCCTCAATAACCACGCTGACCAAGGCCTCATCCACATCAGTCTTCCCTCCTGAGGACAAAAAAAATGCAGCATTCAACTACAGATGTCATTAATTAGTCATATTTAAATTGAAGCTTATCTGGAGTAGAACCACACCTTAACAGCGCTAACTTCCGACATTCCTATAAATAACCACCTGACCCTCTCCTCGTCTCCGCTCTCGTATTCTGCACCCCCCCATGTCTCTCTCCGTTTCTTCTTTTCTTTCCTCTTCTTCGTAGGATCATAAGGGCGTCCATCGCTGCCCTGGTGCGGCAGCGTATTCTCTACAGAGCTTCCCCACAACGCACTCGAAAAACTCTAAGAACCAAGATCTTCAAGGTTTTCTTTTTTTATTTTTTCATAAAAAATGGTTTTAAACACATTTTGTTGAAGGTGTGGTTCTTGCTAGTGAAATGTACATTAATGTTGTAATTGTATGTTTGTATGCTGTTTTGTCATTGCATCCTAAAATGGCTTACCTGAGCTTGGTCCACCTTGGTTGGTCTCCCTGTTCTCATGCAGGGCTCTATAATGCCTCAGCATAGATGAAGTGTTGTTGTTGTATCCAAGTTCTTTGGAACACAACAGACACTTCACCTTTTTAAAATACCAGAAATTAGAACAAGGGATACGCTGTGTTGCCACATTTATATTATGCTAGTAATTACTATGTGCATACCGTAGTATGGGAGAGCAGCTCAGAATGTTCCTAGACAGGGGAAAATATTCTCTTTCTCACAGGTTCCATCGTAAAGTCAAATGACACTCAAATAGATTGCAAAGGAAAAACAAACTCCACAAAATTTTAGGTGACGGGACCTCCATTGCGTTTTGTTGCCCCTTTTATTTCGAATCGCACGCCAAAACCACAAAACAGTTACTGAATCAGTCACGTGGTACCGCCGGCTCGCGCGGCTTCGAACGTCACTACATGCGCCATCGACACAAGCCCTCGATACGCTCTTCGAAAATCTTCCTGGACTACTCGACACACACTTTAAAGCCTCAACACAGAATCACTAGTTATAACTAATCAATGATGGTTCCAAATTGATTGTGTTTTTACTAGTTGTTACATTGTATAATTAGCTCAGCTGTCCCCTCCATCTTCTAGACGTATCCAAGTCCAGGATTGAGGTGCCAGTGCAGCCAAAGCGAGAGAGTTTCCCTACGACCCTCGAGGGAGGAGCCAGGAGAAGCTTCCGCAGCGACTGCTACAAATCTCGTCCCTGGTTGTTGGCTGTTTGACACCGGTGCGATACGAAAATGCAGCACGGATTTGCGGAATATCCGTGCAGCAATGTTCCGCATGTAAAGCATGCACACTGAGTCCGGTTCTTGTGTAATAATTTTGCACCAAACAAAAAAAAGTCGCGGTTCATTATCTGACAGGAGTGCTCAAGCTCTTCAGCACCTACAGAGCCGGCTAGTAACAGCAATTGGCTGGGCCCTTGATCAAGCATTTGTGTTTTTTTTGTTTTGTTTTGTTTTGTTTTTTATTAACTCAAAATAATGACTGTATTTCCAGCTAGAAAACGCGCATCTCTCTCCTCCCTCCATTGTTGTTTACGTTTGTGTTGCTGTGTGGTGCTACACGAGAGTTTTCCTCATGCTGAAAATGTGACTTGTCGCACACATGACATCACTCCCCGAGACGCAAATATATATTTTTACTGAGGAAAATGACAAATAATAACGCACAGTGACTTAAATAAGTAACTTTAATCTGATCACTGGTTTGGAAATATTAACGCGTTAGATCACTCGTTACTGCAAAAAGTGGTCAGATTAGGGTAACGCGCTACCAGCTTCACTGATTGTGTAACTTAAGTGCAACATGGAGCTTGAAGATGTAAAAAAATAAAAAATAAAAACAGGAGAATTAACTTTGAGTAAGTTTGGAGGGAAGTCGGAGGTATGGAACCCTTTTAAACAAGTCATGGGCCGTGATAACAACGTGTCGGCTTTGTCGAGTGCATTAAGTGCGGCACTTGTTACATTATTCATTAAGATAATTCTAAACAGATTTCTGTAGTTGAAACAACACAGAACTGTAGCTGAGAACGTCATTTATGACAGCCCACATATTAAAAAAATGTCGGGTTTAAATCGGGCTCGGGCTCATAATTACAGTTAATGTGTCGGGCCGGGCCGGGCCGGGCTCGGAGACAACATGCACGGTGTCGGGTCCGGCTTGATTTTTTTTAGGTCTGATAAGCTCTAGCTGGGACACCAGAATGATTAAACTTTCGCTCATTTATCAGATAAATCATTTGTTTTGTATGATGTCACTTCCTGTCTACAAAGCAAACGATTTCATTGGTCAAGCGTGTAGTTTCGCAGACTGAATTCCGTAGACGACAAAGTGGTTCCGGATTTTTTTTTTGCCGTACAAAAGTTCCGCCCTGGTGTGCAAGCTCACATTATAACCCATGAAATCATTTTTTTTTATTTTTTTCTGTCAGTGCGGACAGTCATTAAATTACCTAGCATAAATCTATTAATCCAGAATTATTGCAGTTTTTTCAATATCTTCCATGTCATGTGGCCCAGTGACTCCAAACCAGCAGCAGATTGTATTAGTAAACCGGATGAATAAGACACAGCTCTTTCTATTGTATGTTAATGGCTGAAGTGATTTTGGAAATCCGCTGAATGTGCTGGGAAACACTTTCCAAAAATGAAACTATAAGAATGGTCAAGATTTTGCAGAAAAAAATGAATTTCTCAAAAGCTGAAAAGTACAAGGCTGAAAGAGCTTAAAAAGTTGAACATTTTGATAGTGGAACAGTTTCTATAGCTGAATGTACGCTGAAGCAGTAGCAGAATGAAATTTGAAAAATTCCCCATAAGGATGAATGAGAAAATGTTTGCAGAAAAAGCTGAATATTTCCAAACAAATACAAGCAGTAACGTCCTTAAAAAGCTGAACATTTTGATAGTTGAATGGTTTCTGTAGCTCAAAATGTGTAGGAGAATAGGCGAGTCAAGCAACGTACGTAAGAAGAATAAATTCCAAAAGAACAATGAGCATTCACACTATTGTACGACCGGGGAAGGACCATGCACAATTGAAAACCAAATGTATACTTACCTTCCACAGTTTAAAACAGTCCATACGTACCGTACAAAGTTAAACGCAACAAACTCCGTAGGGGGAGGGGCCAAAGGAACCAAGGGGTATATAAGGAGTCGCCCGAGAAGAGCAGGAGCTCACTTTCCATCTCACAAGACAAGGAGCAACATCTGAACAGCCAGCAGACAGCCACTTTTATTGTGTGCCAGGCCCGAAGAAGACCCGGACAGGGTCGAAACGTCGCCCCGAGGCACAGTTTTTCTTAAATACCTTTTTAAAAACGATGAGATTTTTTTAGTTTATATCCCAAGTTTGGTTAAAAAAACAGAAACAACGCAATCTAGTGATTATCTAAATACACCACTTTCAGAAATAACTACTTATCCAGTGAGATGGGAAGTTTGGGTGGAGGGTGGTACGTTACGGAGGGAGACGCTGACAGACTTACCAACACATTAGAGCTTGAAAGGTGCCTTGAGCCTCCTACTGTACAGGCTGTGCTTGATTCCACGAGGACTCTATTGTTCAAGTGCAACAAACTAAAACACACAGCAATAAATACAACACAAAAACCACAGCACACGGGTAGAATAATTTAAACGCGTCACACAGTGACCACACATGCGGGAAAATATGTGCTCTACGTACGTGTGCTCTGCTGTGTCTCCCTGTGGATTATCATTGTGCTGTCAGATGGACTCCGCTCAGGGAATGAGGCCAAATCATGTCATGATTAAATGCAATAACATTTGCTAACATTACATGGGCATGACAGGATGCAAGATGTAAAATCATTTTTGTGTGTGCTGCTGCCTTTCTTGGCCAGGTCACCCTTGTGAAAGAGGTCTTGATCTCAATGGGTCTTTTTATCTGGTTAAATAAAGGTTTAATAAAAATAAAAAACTTTCAGGATTTGCACCTTCAAGCAAAATGCTTTTAATTGCCAAAATGTGCAATATTTATAACATACATAAGCACACACTTACACTTAGAGCTTAGATCTGGCCCAAAAAAATAAAGCCAGACCCGACCCGAGCCCGTGTCCGAGCCGGCTCAGTCCGCATTAACTGTAATTATGAGCCCGATTTAAACCCAACATTTTTTTAATACGTGGGCTGATATAACGGACGTTCTCAAGCTCCATGTTGCACTTGCACTACACAATCAGTGATGCCGGTAACGCGTTACTCTAATCTGACCACTTTTAATCAGATTAAAGTTACTTATTCAAATCACTGTGCGTTACTATTATTTTTGCTTTCTTCTTGCGTCTCGGGGAGTGACGTTACGTGCGCGAGAAGTCACGTTTTCTGCACGAGGACACTCACGTGTAAAACCACGCAGCGGCACAACTATTCTAAGAGATGCTATCCAAGACTCGAGAGCAAGCAGAAAAACCTCCGAAGCTAATGCGCTGAATGTATTTATACGGCTTCCGCAGCAGGGCCGGGTTTATGCGGCCATGATTTGTGACCCGCCCATTAAATCCTGAACACAGAAATCGTGACCCCTAATTTCCACTGGATACGTGTCCGCTGCGTTGCAGCTCCGATCTGGTTTTGCTCCGCCGTCCGCCAATCCCCACCGGTTGCGGTTTGAGTATGCCACCGTACGGTAGACAGCTGGCGTCAGGAGAACGACAGTTCCCGTGATAATCACATAATCACTCCCGACCGCAGTTATAGGTCTGTGTTATTAAAAACAACACGGAGTGTTCCCGACCGAAGGATCAGCAGAAGAGCTTGTGTTTGTCTCTTTGTTGAGATTTGTGTGCTGGTGTCAACACGTAGTGTTTCATTTTGAAAAGTAACCGGATGTTGTTTGTTATTTCGACGCTTGACTTCCTGTCTGCTCGTGCTAAATTGCTGCGTCGTGCTCCGGCATCCGCCAGAAATAGAACCCCCGCGCAGCGGACCTGGTGGGGATTGACTCAGACTAAAGTGAAACGTATCAGCTCTGCTGGCTTGGTGGAGACGCAACGCAGCGGAGACGTATCCAGTGGAAATTGGGGGTAAAACACAGTTTGTGAGCCTAACTCCAAAATAAAATTCTAAATGGTTGAATGGCTTTTTACATGTTTTAAGGAAACACATTTAACCTTTTAATGTGTTGAGAAGAAAATGGCTGAATTTGCTTTACACAGACTTTAATGACTGTGGCCTACTGGGTCTGTTTGTTGAACGTCCCAAGGAGCTGAATACAAACATGGGAGACAAAACAAAGTGTCAGACATATGAGCAGGTGATTAGGAATAATCAGCATATGAGTAGAACTGAACGGACCCTGCTGTGAGGCACAGACGTCAAAGCAGGCATACACGTGCAAATGACCAGTTGTCTCACACGCTACCTGCATCAAAGGTGCATTGAGGTGGTTTAGCATATGAGTAGAAGTTCAGCAGCCCTGAAAATAGGCAGATTACAGACAAGCATAGTTGTGTAAATAAAGTTTTCTCCGACTTTAAGTTTAAAGGCCCTGTGAGGCTGGCAAGCTCGTTTCAGGTGGATTCTTTTCTTTTTTTGCCCATCATTTTGATGCCCCTGATTGAAATTAGAGAAATCCACGTGAATTGTTTTGAATGACAGTTTCTTTTAATTGAACATGGCAAGGAAACTATTCAACAGTAGAACAACAAAAAAAACAGGAGGCCAGGAGGTGAACTACTGTCAGTAGCACTGTGTAGATAGAAAAGGCAGCAATGAAGCCGTGGTGACAGTAGCGGTGGTGGTGGTGGCGGCAGATAACCAGGACGGGCCATGGTGTCTGGGGCTTGTGAGGGGCCCGGCTGGAAAGATGCACCAGGTAGGTCCTCTGGCCTCTCCATGGCAGGAAAGGTCCACTCTGGTGCCTCGAGGAGAGCAGCCATGTGAGGCAGCGTCTGTGGACTCTCCCTGACAGGCAGCATGGGCTCTGGCTCCACCGAGGGGACGCTGGCGTCTGGCAGAGCAACATGGAGGACAAGACCCTCCAGCTTTGCCTTCCTCCAGTTGAACCTAGACGCAGGGGTCAAACAGGTTTACAGTTATTAATGCGTGTCACGTCACCACATTTTTCTTGGAAATCAAGCTGCTTTGGGGCAAACACGTTCCCTCTGGAAGCCTTATGACAGCGTGGCATCTACAATGCGACTATAATATCGGATTAGCACATCTCCCAGACGACAGCTACTCACCACTGTGTGAACGTCCGCTGGTTGAGCTCAAAGAGCTGCAGCTTCGTCCTGAGGGTGGGATGGCTCAGCACGCTGTCCCTGATGGTGGTGTAGCTCCCCAGAACCAGGGACCAGCGGCTCCTCCGTGCACCTGCCAGGCTCTGGTTCTGGGGGTGGACCCTGCAGAGGATGACGCAGATTGCCTCCACCAGTCTGCTGGCATCAGGCCTCCGCGCCGGGCCACTTCCCTGACTGAGATAACACCTGCGGAAACAAATGTGACACGGGAGGCGGAGTCAGTTGAGTTCCTTAACTCAGAGTGATTTCACTACAGGAAGCGTCGACGCATTTGAGCAATATCACAACGGCTCGGGTGCGTGTCACTTACTGTTTCATGCTTTCCAAGCCCGCCATCACATTGGGGGGGATTGTGGGTCCCAGACTTGGGCTTTTTAAACCTCCCGTGAGAGAGATGGTCCCTGTACCGCTGCGGATACTGCACAGGGCCCCTGTCTCTCTCTGGGAGTTTATCCCACAAGCCCAGGATCTCCATCTCCTTTGCCTGAGTGATGTACCCCACCAGCCGCAGGGTGACAAGAGACTGAGCCAGGTTGATGACGTGCTGATAGCCCAGCCAGCCGTCGGGGCCCAACACTGTCTCCTACAGAAGGCAGATGAAAAATGTCAGTCATGTCGCTTTGACACTGGCTGCCAGAGAGCTGACGAAGACAGGTCAGACGATCAGTTACCTGCTCAGCCTCTCACACTGAGCTGACAGCAGCAACTGTGTTCATTGTTATCATTTAGCGATTATTCTTATTATATTCATAAATAAATCGATTCATCATGAATCTATAAAATGTCAAACAATCGCAAATGTGTTATCACAATTTTAAAGAGCCCAAAGTGACGTCATCAAGTTGCTTCTTTTGTCCGACCAACAGTCCAAAAGCCAGAGACTTTTCATTTACTGTCAGAAACAACAAAGAACATCGACACATTTAAGAAGCTGGAAACAAGATTTGACAAATGATTTAACAATTAACAGAATAGTTGGCATCTAACGCTCTGTTGAATAAATGATTAATCAACTTAATTTAAGCTCGACCGTACCGAGGCCTGTGTGGTTCATCATGTGTACGTGTATGCCGACACTGCACAGAAGAGCTGCTGATGATCGAAGTCCAGCCGGTGCTGGAAGCGGACATATGGGGTTTTTAAGTGTCAAAAGCCCAACTGAAAATGGAAGGCCTTGTTAGTCTGTTTGTCCATAGCTTCTATTTAAAGAAGTTTGTGCTGAGGCTGGTGGAAGACGTCACGGTTCCACCCGCTATACCTCTTTTTAAGTGGTCCATCTTCGAGCCCACAGAGTGCAGACAGAGTAAATGTGGAAACAGCATGAACATCAGTAGCCTCTTTCACACAGCCGTTTGCATACAGGGATCCTCCACTCCCTCCCCTGTGTGAAAGTTTCAGATGCGGAGAGGGGGGAAATTTCACTGCGGCTCTGATCCGCCTCTGGAGGTAGTATCAGGGCCGCATTATTGGTGAGCCGTCCCAGTGTGAACGGATAATCCGGAGGCGAGGGCGTGTCGGTCTGACAGTCTGATAACTACACAGGTCCTTCACTCAACTAAATACAGAGAAATGTATCACAAAGCAACGTTACAGGACTGAACAAAAGTAACGTAACTGTAACTGTCTTTGGCAATTTATATGAGGAAAACAAATACCGCAGCTGTAAGTGGAGAAGCGTCTGTCCTCCGCCTGTCCTCCCGACTCCTCATCACATTTCTGCTCAAAAAACAGCGTCTGTCACCGGCAAAAAACTTTAACTCACTGAGTGTTTGTGATGAAAATAAATAACTGCGAATGTCAGCCCTCCAGACCGAGACTTCAGGGAACTTTCCCCCAGAAAACAGCCTCCATCCCGCGAGTGACAGAGTCAGACAGCGTCCTGATTACTGATGGTGATTATGTATGATTATGTAATTTAGCGCGAAAAACTTAGCTCCGTCACTTTCCAGGATGTTTGGTGGGTCAGAATCTAGATCATTGCACATTATAACAGCATCCATATGATTATAAACTGTCCGCGGGTTTAGATAGACAAGGGAAACACCGACGTCATCAACATGACGTGTACCGTTACGCCTCTTTAGGAGCCGCAGCGCCGGCTTTCTGTGTGAATCACACACGTAAAGGCGGAGAATTGGCGAAACATGGCTCCGGAGATAATGCGGAGACGCTGTGTAAAAAGGGCTACTGTTTAGTTCAGACTCAGTCTCTGACTCACCTCTGCACAATAGGTTCCGCCGACTCATAAAACTCCCGATACGTGAGCACGGCATGCTCCTCAAAACCCACCAGCCTGTCATCCTGCTCAGCAGAAGAGGAGGCGCAGAGGGAGCCATCAGCCCTCCTCCTCTGCTGGACCACAGACATGACTCTGGAACAGCCTGATGTACCGAGAGAGGGCGTCTTTGTTGAGCATGATGGGTGTTGTGGTGGTGTCACCTGACTCATGCTCGTCCTGGTGGCCAGCCACAACCATGGTGGTGTTCCCCATGTCATTACTGTGCAGCCAGTGGAAAGTCTGCACCCTGTACTTCCCAAACTGGATGCTGTGCTGACTGAGCACCAGCTTGGTGTTGCCCGCGTCTCCTTCAGCCGCCTGGATCAAGGCAGTTGCCTGACTCAGCACCGCTGCTGCGCCCTTCGGCCGTTAAGACAGGATCCCCTGCTGCTGCCAGAGAAGCCTTCATCACCAGCTCATCAGAACTGGCCTGCAGGCGAAAGTCTGGAATGTAGTGCATCTGTACACAACAGCCAGCAGTTAGACCCAAGAAGCCCAGTGACTCCACAGAACTGTCAGCATGAATACTAATGTACAATGTGATTATTAGAAAAAATTGAAATTGCACCTTGATTTACTGTAAATATGACTAAAAAAAACAGACTCAACATTATATCGAATGCAGACTGTAACACTGGTTACACAAGTCTGAGGGACTGCGGAGATGGAGGAGGCAGACACGGAGGAGGTGGAGGCAGGTAAAGCACATGATGGGCCGGCACTGTGCTCCTCCTCCCTTTAGTGGAGGCATGTCTTTGTAGATGGAGGTCGTCTCTTCCACCTGCATGTAACACACAGATGTAAGAGCTCACAAATCAGTTAAGGATCAGTGACGACCCGATCAACTAGAGGATGCAGCGTCTCTGATTACCGTAGATGATGGAGGACTCTGCTCCATGTAGTCCAGCTGCTCCTCCTCCTCCACACTCAGCTCCTCATTGATGTCCAGCTTATCCAGGAGGTCCTGAGGTATCCGACCAATTTGGGCATAGATATAATGAAGCCCGATCAGCTCCCCTGAGGAAGAAGCAATGTAAATAATGTCAGATAAAAGTATTTTATATCATCTCAGCAGCTTCTGTCGACTCATTTTCTTTCTTTAACACCTCCAGTATTTGTCCCCCCTGGTTGTTTTGTGTTACCGGTGTGCTGCAGCGGCTCCATGAAGCTCTCGACCAGCATCCACCCTTAAAACCACTGAGTGAGCCGGCTGAAGGCTCGCTGCTCCTCGCTGCCGTAGCACTTCATAGCAGTGTTGACCTTGCCTGCTCTCGCCTGGGTCATAATAATCAGTCCATTTATTGAACAAAGAAAACACATTTAGTAACCAAAAGCTGGTGAGCCGGGAAAAAAAAGATTCAAAAAGGAAGGGAAGACACCCAGACCAACCCCCAAAGGGTCGTACGACGTGGGCTCTCCCCTCTAACGTAGGACCACACGAACTACAACTCAAAACAAAGCCATGAAAAGACAAGGGCCACCGGGCTCACCAAACAATCCATAAACTAAAGAGACAAAGCTGACATATTTTAGACCAGACAGGAAAACTAAGTAGTTGCAGCTCAGGCTTGGAGCAGGAGAAGTCAGAGAGATGCCACATCACATTGCTTCCTTTTTATAGGTCCACCCCTCCATCAAATTAGGGCCACCTGGGAGGCAGCACAAGCAAAGGTCATCAGAACCTCTGGTCATACATCTCCCATCCAGCAGGGAGGAAAAGCATGTAACAGCATTTTACCTCTGAATGGTGCCATTGAGTTTCTCTACCAAGCCGTTTGTTTGTGGGTGATATGGGGCACAGAAGCTCCGCTGAATCCCCAGGGGCTCAGTTTAAAATTCACCTTATCAATCAGCTGTATACCTGAGTGAGATATAAATGTTTCTCATATTTTTACCTGTTTTTTTTTAACTCTGTGCCCTGATCTGTAAGCAGTCTCTGAGGTGCACCAAATTTGTGTACAAAATTAAGAATACACCTGGTCACCTCCACTGCAGCCTTACTCTTCAGAGGGTAGGCCTCTGCCCACTTTGTGAAATAATCAACCATTACCCAAATGTATTGATTACCATCCTCTGTAGCAGTGAACCTCATCAGGTCCATGCCAACAAGTTCCAGAGGCTCTGAAACCTCAAAACGGCATAGGATAATTAGACATCTGTACAAGAAGTAGTTAGTGGGTAAGTACATTTTGCTGCGTGTGAGAGTCAGTTGCACAAGTAACCTCGCTTGTATTGGGTTGTACTGCAGTTTTTCTTTTAGACTGGCCCGCTCTGCCTGGCAGTCTGGACACTGGGCAACCTAAAGCCAAAAAATGTTCAAATGTCAATCACAGGCATTTGGTTTAAAAAAGAAACTGACTGTTTAATTCAATCCAATGCATTATTACTTCAACTTGAAAGATTGTTATGTGAAGTAGGCCTTAATGCAAAAAACTCACTGGCAAATTTGGGTGACCCCACTTACTTACCCATTTGCTTTTAGGACTTCGGTGGAAATGTTCTCCTTGATCGAGTTTTTTATCGAGTCAATCACTGAGTTGACAGTTGATTTAGAAAGTAGAGTGACAAGGGAACCTCTGCCTCTCTGATGCTGATTCATGGAGTTTTTTGCTTTTTTCAGTTACTTTACTGAGATGCTCTTTCAAGGCCGCATCATATTTCCCCAGTAAAGTGATGAGTTCCAAAAAATGACCAGGGTCAAGGCTATTGTCCTCCAAAGTATAAGCAGCCTCATGATCTTCCTCTCTGTAGCTCAGGCCCCTCTTCCCTTTTACTCTGACAACTTCCACAAGACGATCTAAGACCTGGCGCTTCCTCCTGATCTGCTCTCTGTGAACCGTTAGCTGTCTTCCCCTAAGAAGACTGTTCATGTCAGCTTTTGAGCAGTTTAAAAAATAAGCTTTTTTTATGCTCTGGACTGTCAGACTCCAGTCTGACATTCCAGTTATGAATGTGCTGGAATCAGTTGGCTTGCTAAAGGCCAAGCATACAAAACAAAATAAAGCATGATGTTGATTACAGTACGTCAGCCACTTCCTGCTAGTACCATCTTTGATAGTGAACACCTTCTTGACTACAGAGTTTGTAGCATCTTGCTTTGGGTGATGATTTAAAAATGCTTGCATTCTAGCAGGCTCAGGATGGGAAAAGTAGTCTAGTCTCTCTTCTCAACTGCTACCTCAACAGCCTGGCTTGACTAGACAGAAAGAGAGGCAGAGATTAATACAATTTATTAAGTGGTAAATTGAAAACTTAATTAAAAAACTGAGTTAAAAATACAAATATTTGGAACTACCTGGAAAAACTGTGCAACAATTTCAACCATCAAAACACTATAATATGGGACTATCCCACTAATGCTTGGAGCTGTCCCATCTTATGTCATTGTCATCTATTCAGCTCTATTCAGTATCTTAAGGTTACATTTTTATTTTTTGATAATAAAAGGCTCATAGTCATGCATGACACCAACCAAGATAACCGAAAAAGGGCTGGAGTTGGCTTTAGGCCAAACGGCATCATATCAAAAAGCAAAACATAACTTTTTGCCTTTAGGTTTATTAGAAATTTACAATTGATCATTACTTTAGAAATCTATCAAATGACCACTGTGGAAAGCAAATAAGTACATTTACTCAACACATAGAATATACCTAAGGAGTGGGAACTATTTCAAGCATAATGTATCATCAACATCCTAAATATCAGAGGTTAAGTGTCTTTTGTTAACTCCACCACTTTTGTCTTCTCTGTGTAGTTCAATTGATCCTTTCATTTTTAATTAATATCATCTCTAATATGTATTTTCTGAATTTCCCTGATATAGCAGCTTAACTCTAATTCTTCAGGTTTAAAGGTGCTGCCTCTGATAAAAAGCTATAACATGTATTTGTATCAGGCTAAAAACAGGCTGCTTTATGAACTCATGCAAAGCAACTCTTCTTAAAAGCATTTGACACTGTCTAACTCTTATTCAATGTGAGCATACCTTTTGCTAATAACTTTAATAATGCTTAAATTGCAAAGCTTTTATCATTTGGCAGTTTTAAAATCTGTTTTTTAAAACATGTTTTACCACAGCATAGAGGGTTGCTACAAATTCAAACTACTATGCAGCCTGTCAACACACCTTTAACCTAAATATCTAAAATGCCATGATGGAGCCTAAAATCGCCATTGCTCATCATTCTCAAGTAATTAGAGTCCTCAACGGGCCTGAACATTACAACCCGAACCCGACGCACCACCATGAAATGTCTGCCCAACCCCCTCGCCTCCTGTAGTAGAGCTAATGTTACCTTCATCACCTCAAAGTCCCTGCATTATCCTAACGTTACTACCTGCTCCTCTCTTGCCCGCTGCTGCTGTCTTCACCTTTGACTTGCTGTTGCTGGATCATTGCTGTCACAGAGGACGTGGAGGCTACAGCAGCTTCTCCAGCCAACATGTCTGTGTGTCGGAGAAAAGAGACTGGAGGAGGATCTGGATTGGATCCTGTTGAAGAGCTGAAGTCATGTTTCTGGGCTTAATCTGGTCATTCTACCCAAAAGATTGAATTTAATATTGAGATAAGTGAAACAAGTTTAATTCGGTGTAATTCACGGCCATGCCAGCAGAGGGCGCTGCTGCACCGCGTCAGACTCTGTTCATCCAATTTAAACGTGGGAAACTGCAATAAAACACGTTTTAATTCCAACTTTTAGAACTTTACTGGACTCTGTGTTGTTTGGTGTCTGTGACAGGAGCCTGGACGAGGATCTGGAGCCTGTTTTCAGAGGTGAAGTCGAGTTTCTGGTGTCAGACTTCAGGTGAAATCTGAAATGTTAAATGTCTAAAACATCCTGTGATGTTGCTGAACTCATGTCTGTGTTCAGACTAAGGCAGTTCTGTTTTACTGTGTGGGAGACAACAGTCGTGAGGAAACAGACTCTGTTGTCAGGAGTAAAGTCGTATTTCTGGTCTGAAACTTTTCCTTTTCTCAGATGAAATCTAAAATGTCGAGAAACCTCCTGTAATATGACACGTTAACATTATTACAGAGACATGAAGTGTAATCTGACAGGTTTTATATGAAAACATTCATTAATTTCTGATGGTTATCTGTTAAAATCATGTCTAGAGAAACGCCTTTACTCCTTTTCTTGTAGATTGTTTCTACATGTGAGATCAGTTAATATTAACAACGCAGTGAGGTTTCACTTCAGAGGAGATATTCAGGCATCTTGGGAGAATTTTCAATATTTGTATCGTTATTTATTACTTATTGATAGTATTAATGTGACTATATAACCTCCTGGTTAACAACTTATTTTATTTGGCCTTTAAAGTCATGTTTGTGCAAAATAATAAACTTTCTTCAAACTGCACCTTGTGTGGAAGCTTTATTATTTCTGATGTATTTTAAACTATTGACATGTAAAGACGTTGAATAAAACAACAACATGGATCACATTTTTATTTTTCATCTACTTGTATTTTGTTCTATCCATCTTTGCCACGACCGGGATTCGAACCGGTGACCTGCTGCTCTGCACAGCGGAGTTCTTCTCCAGTTCTTCACATTTCTCGCCTGTCACCGTCCACTGTGATGTCCCGCGTCCCAGAGAGCTCAGCCAATCAGGTGGCTCGATTTGATTCAATTTTGAGGATCGAACGTTCGGGCCGTTTGCTCGTCCAATAGGAGAGCCGGATTTGTTCCAATTCCTCAGTGAGCCCGCCTCCTGTCATGGCGGCGTTTGTTTACTGCGGCCGATGAAGAAGTGAGTCAGTGAGTCAAATGTTCATTAATTATCATTAAATACTGGTGGAAAACATGTTAAAAACTCTTGACTTCGTTAACTGAAGTGTTTTTAAGACACTTGTGTCTCAGCATGATGTCATATCTGGAAGTATTCGTTATTAAGCTGTTAAACTTTTAATTTTACTCTCTGGAATTGATTATATTCACCAGTTATCATTGCTTTGTGTTAGCCAGCTAACTTCAGCTGTTTAAATCGATTAATCACCTCCTGTCAGCTGATAACAAGGCTTAAGCAATGATTAATTAACTATTTGGAGAAATTATGTTGGAATTTACATGTTTGTTTTTGTTTGTTTTTTTTACTGTCATGGATGACGTTAGCTTAGCATTTCATCTAATGTTAGCCAAAACTTAGCCAATAGCTGTGTCTGAAGTTCTTTACTATGATGCTGTTTAAACTGCTAAAACAGAAAGTGAGGTTTGTCTGTATGTCCAAAGTCTTTTTATGAAACCAACAGTAAGTCAGTGACAGAATACTTCCAGTTGTCTGCCAGTGTTTTTTCTTAGGATCAGTCAGACTAGATGCTGCAAAGGTGTATTGTTGCCCTACAATATCGTGCTGGTATTCCATCAGTTTGTACTTTTAATCCAGTTATCCAGGTTGAGTTAAGTACACAGAGTAAAAGCAGTTCCACAAGCTGCTTCCAGGTCTTTTACCAGCTTCCCCCTTCAAGGAATTGTCTAATCACATTCAGTGGTTTTAAAACCAAAAAGTGTACCGGTGGTTGAAGGTACCATATTCCTGGTAGCTAGGGGGAGGCTCGGGATGTGAAATCAGCAGAAGCCCCAGACGGCTGGAGACTGGACATGACTTTTACAGAGAGTTTGTATTTTCTTCGATGGAGGATGGATGGGTTGAAGGACCCCAGAGCACTGGGTGGAGAATCGGAGGCCCAAAGATGTGCAGATTTAAGAGAATCCAAAGAGAAAGCCACATGAACTGAGACACACATCCTCCGGGCATAATTAGCTTTGTAATTAGAGCTCATTTTAAATGCTTAAATCTCCAATATTACATCATCATTTATCAGTTTATTTTATTTTATCCAAGTAACTATGTTCAGTTAATGAAGTGGGGTAAAAAGGACTATTTTCCTCTGAAATGTGTGAAACCAACATCGAAAACTCATTTGAATTCAGTCTGTTGAAGCAAAGAGAGACACTTATAAACAGCGACACACAGAGATCAACTGATTTCCTGTAAATGGAGAGGGGAGGAGCCACAGTGACTGTGATACGGGTATTTTTTTTTTAGGTCAGAGTGCTTTTTGAGTTAACAGAGCAGAAGGAAGGCAGAGGAGACAAACTGCAGTCTGAGGAGACAAACTGCAGTCTGAGGCTGGTGAGTGTTAAAACAACTTTTATTCTTTTACTGTCCGAGTGTCTGAGTCAGTTTGTCTGTGGACTTTTATGGAAAGGAATGTGAGAATGAAGTCGACAGTTTGATTCCTCTGTGAACGCAAAGTCCTGATTGGGTGAGTCCTACTGTAACTAAAGAAAAGGAGCCCAGAGGGCTTGCACCTGCATGTGTGTGTGTTACTTTTTGTTCTCTCAGTCCTGCGTCAGATTCTTGTACGAACTAGTTTGTCTTGTTTCCGGATTCTTGTTCTGAGCTCACAGTCAGTGTCCCTGTTTCACCTCTCAGACGGACTTCAGCGGGAAGATGAGTGTTTGTGTGGAGAAAGAGGAGGACAGATCAGAGTCTCCAGGATCCAGCTGTGTGTCTCTGAAGAGTGACTGGTCCAAAGATCTTCTTCCTCCAAGGTTCAGTAATGAACCTGGACCCTCAGACACAAAGTAAGAGAATGGATTCTGACTCATTTAGTGTTTGCTGGTAAAGTTTTGCCATTTACCAGCTGTAGAGTGACATCAGGCTTCAAGATGGAAGAAATACTGTGACAGCTGTCAGTCACATAGAAAAGATGTAATCTAATCCAAGAGGACTGATCCAAACTTTAAACCTCCTGATCATCAACAGCAGCAGTTTGTGTATTTAGAGCTTCATCAAAGACTTTCATCAGATAATTTATCAAAGATTCATGTAAGATGAATAAAAACATGTTGGTGTTTGCAGAGTTCAGTCCAACAGACAGAGATCAGAACCTCCAGGATCCATCTGTGAGTCTATGAAGAGTGACCAGTCCAAAGATCCTCCACTAGCTTTCAGTGATGAACCTGGACCCTCAGACACAAAGTAAGACACTGTTTTTACTGTCAACTGATCTGATGAAGATGATTCACTGAGGATGAAGACTAAATGTTCTGCTGAAAGATTTATTTTCATTTCACTGGTACAGAAACTAAGATGGAGTTGATTTGACACCTGAGAACCTCCACTCCAGAACTTAAACTTCAACAACATCTTCATATGTTTGTTGAGATGTTGAGGTGGCTGTAAATATTATAACTATTCAAAATGTGGGTGAATCTGCTTCAGATGTGTTCAGACACATCATGTAGAGCTGCTGTCTGGGCTGATTGATGGCTGACCTCAGTGAGTTCTCTGATATGATACTGAAAGTAACAGAAAGTAAATTATAAAAATGCACATGAGATGAAACATGAGTTGAGAAATCATCACATGATTTTATTCATTTAAAGGCATGAAAAAAAATGGATGAAAATCAAATCCTTTAAAAGCTGCAGAAAGTGTTGAGTTTGTATTAATAACAACCAACAAATCAATATAGTTATTATTGTCTCCACAGGAAGAGGAGTCATGTCTCTGAGAAGAAGCAGCCGTCCTGCTGTGTTTGGTGTCAGGACGTCCTGAAGGATCCGGTCTCTACCAGCTGTGGACACTGGTTCTGCAGACGCTGCATCACCTCAGACTGGGACCAGTCTGCTTCACCAGGAGACTCCTCCTGTCCCCAGTGTGGAGGTAAGAATCAGAACAACACATATATTATCTGAGTGTGGACAGACGGGGATGTAAACTGTAACTTGACGGGTCGGTGGAGGCAGAAACAACAAGGTTCTGATTCTAGTTGACCGTTTACTGTAACTGAAGTTACATCAGAGCTTTGTTCCTCTGCTGTCAGTCAAACATGAACACCGACACACAGTCAGAGTCCCAGAGACACATTTCTGATGCTTCCTCTAAACTGGGCTTTATAACCTTCACTTCTTTATATATTCTTATATTGATCTTTGTTATTGGTGATAAAAATAATCACCAGATTGTCAAATTTTCTTTGTTCTGTCTCAAACGTTTGTCTCTTTTCAGTGAATGTTGGTCTGCTGGAGGTTTTAGATGAACATAAGATCAGTCTGAGGAGGAGATGTGAACATGTGACTGAAGGAAGTGATGGAACAGGAAGTGATGAAACAGGAAGTGGAACCCTCCTCAGCAGGATCTACACTGAGCTCTACATCACAGAGGGACAGAGTGAAGAGGTTAATACCCAACATGAGGTGAGGCAGCTTGAGACGGCTTCCAAGAAGAAGACCTTCAGTGAAACTCCAATCAGGTGCTGCGACATCTTTAAAGCCTCACCTGACCAACAGAGACGCATCAGAGTCGTTCTGACCAACGGCGTCGCTGGAGTTGGAAAAACCTTCTCGGTGCAGAAGTTCACTCTGGACTGGGCAGAGGGCTCCGAAAACCAAGATGTCAGTCTGCTGGTTCTGCTGTCGTTCAGGGAGCTGAACCTGATCAGAGATGAGCAGTACAGTCTTCTCAGGCTGCTCCATGTTTTCCATCCAACATTACAGAAGGTGACAGCAGAGAAGCTCGCTGTCTGTAAACTTCTCTTCATCTTTGACGGCCTGGATGAAAGCAGACTTTCACTGGATTTCAACAACCATGAGGTCGTGTCTGATGTCACACAGAAGTCATCAGTCAGCGTGCTGCTGACAAACCTCATCCAGGGGAAGCTGCTTCCCTCGGCTCTCGTCTGGATCACTTCCCGACCTGCAGCAGCCAATCAGATCCCTCCTTCATGTGTGGACAGGGTAACAGAAGTACGAGGCTTCACTGACGTCCAGAAGGAGGAGTACTTCAGGAGGAGGTTCAGTGATGAAGATCTGTCCAGCAGAATCATCTCACACATCAAGACCTCCAGGAGCCTCCACATCATGTGTCTGATCCCAGTCTTCTGCTGGATCACTGCTACAGTTCTGGACCACATGTTGACTACAGACCAGAGAGGAGAGCTGCCCAAGACCCTGACTGACATGTACTCACACTTCCTGCTGGTTCAGACAAAGAGGAAGAAGCAGAAGTACGATGAGGGACGTGAGACGAGTCCACAGGAGCTGACGGAGGCTGACAGGGAAGTTCTTCTGAAGCTGGGGAGGCTGGCGTTTGAACATCTGGAGACAGGAAACATCATGTTCTACCAAGAAGACCTGGAGCGGTGTGGTCTTAATGTCACAGAGGCCTCGGTGTACTCAGGAGTTTGTACAGAGATCTTCAGAAGAGAGAGTGTGATCTTCCAGAAAACAGTCTACTGCTTTGTTCATCTGAGCATTCAGGAGTTGCTGGCTGCAGTCTACATGTTCCACTGTTACACCAACAGGAACACAAAGGTGGTGGAGGACTTCCTGGGAGGACAAGAGGAGGAGGATGTGAATGAAGAGGAGGACAACAGCTACTCATCCCTTGATGACTTTCTCAGTAGAGCCATGAAGAAATCCCTCAGGAGTAAAAATGGCCACCTGGACCTGTTTGTTCGCTTCCTTCATGGCATCTCTTTGAAGTCCAACCAGAGACTCTTAGCAGGCCTGCTGGGTCAGACAGACAACAGGCCAGAAATCATCCAGAGAGCCATCAACAACCTGAAGGAGATGAAGAGTTATAAGATCTCTCCTGACAGAAGCATCAACATCTTCCACTGTTTGACGGAGATGAACGACCACTCAGTCCATCATGAGATCCAAGAGTTCCTGAAGTCAGAGAACAGATCAGAGAAGGAACTCTCTGAGATCCACTGCTCAGCTCTGGCCTACATGCTGCAGATGTCAGAGGAGGTTCTCGACGAGTTGGATTTGGAAAAGTACAACACATCATGGAAGGGACAACGGAGACTGATTCCAGCTGTGAGGAACTGCAGAAAGGCTCGGTAGGTCCAGTTGTGATTCACATTATAAAGCAACATAAAGCTGAAGCCTTCAGTATTAAAGATCAATCCTTTAGGGGGGTGGAAATCTCTTGGCACCTCACGACTCGATTAGTTTTTATTCGTTTCTGATTCAGAGGTCAACGATTCGATTCCAAACCGATTATTGATGCATCTCGACGCATCTCGATGCAACACATTTTTTTGTGTACATTTCCATGCATGATTTAAAACAAAATGATAATTAAATCTTGAGTTTGTTAACCACTTCCTACTTTTGTGATGATCATGAAAGAAAATCAACAGATGAATTACCTTCTCTAATATTTTATTAAAAAGAAGGCTTTTCTTTGTCTCAAATAGATATGACTTCCTATGAACACAGAATCCTCCTGTTACAGGCAATGAGCATATCGCTGAGAGAAAAACGTTATACTGTAGCCTATATAAAAATAAAAATAAACTTTCAATGCAATAGTCAATGCAGCTTGCATTTCAAAACATTATGGAACTATGAATCAGCTCTCTTACTAAAACATGGCTACTTACCCACCCGCTTTCATCAAAGTGTCCAAAACTCCTGTTTTAGTTTTACTGTAGAGCGTTGGTATGGCTGTCAGTAAAGTAACACTGAGATGGTATTTCGTGTCTTGGCTCGAGAGTGAACACCCGAAAACCTACGTTCTCCCAACTGAATACGGTGTTAAATCCAATGCAAATATACTTGCAATGGATTTCATAATCTGCTTCGCTCTCTGAGTTTGGTGGAAGCTGTGCCACCGTCTGCTCGATCGTTCTCTGGCTGGCATCTGGAACGCGTTGCTGCTTCTTTCCCAACTCAGGGTGGTATCTCAAGGTGGTTTCTCAAATTAGTTTTGTTGCCGAAGTATTTAAGTTGAGTTCCACACACTTGACAAGCTGTGTAGGTCTTGTCAACTCTCCCCTCGACTTCATGGAACCCAAAATGCTGCCATACAGTAGCTTTCAAAGAGGTCAGTGCCGGTCTTATAGGCTTGGTGCTAGCCATTGCAGCAATTTTGTTGCCGCTCAAACATTTGTATACACAACTCGCACGTTTGGTGCACATGCCTGTACAGCAGAGAATCAGCAGGCCCTTTTTGTAGCACTCTGCAGCAGGTGAACTGAATGTTGCAGCGGGCGAACTAATTTCAGTTTTTAAACTCAGATTATTTACTTATTTGCACTGAGACATAATCGTTCTTGAGAGAATCGCGCTGCATCGAAGAATCAAATATTTTTCCCACGCCTACTTTAAAGACATGCACAATATAAAACTTCCACACTATCAAAGTTTTATGTAACTAGAAAGAATGAATGAACTAAATATATGAGGAGAAAACAGCAGCAGACATTTGCATTGTGGTCTTCATTTAAGCTGCAGCGACAGTCTTTGTGTGTTTAGCAGCTGAGTTCCTCAAACAGCAGCTGATGACACTGTCAGCTCCTGGGATGACCTCCATGTTCTTTATGCTAGTGAAGGAGAGCTCAGCAGGTTCAGTTCAGTGGAGGATTTTTATCATCACTGAGCTCAGAGAAGAAATTATCCTTTTCAACAGTTAGACTCCAGCTGGTATTAATTAATACTATTAGTGCAACAGAGTCATCACATTACTTTAAGAGATTAAAAGCAGATGAAGTGACAAAATAAGATACATCAAAGATGCACAAAATATAAACAAGCACATGAGTTAAATACATAAGAGCAGTTCCAACCTACAGTGATTACAGTTCACTGAACATCACGTTAAAGTTTAACAAACACAAATCACAGCACGCTGTAAATCAACACATAACCAGAGGTAAAGAGAAGTTCACACATTGTAGAAGTACTGATTCAACTTCTTTACTCCAGTGAAAGTAATAGACTGTAGGATCTGAAATGTACTCAGTATCAAAGTAAAAAGTGTTCCTCTGAAGGGACATTTGCAGTCAAAGCTAACTGAAGCTCACGTCATAGTAATGTAATTCAAAGACTATTAAAGTTAAGGTAGTATCAGGATTTGTTGGCATGCAGTGATGCCAAATAAAAATAATCCATAATTACCCTCAAATGCATTCAAACTAAGGTAACAAGGCTACTCTGAAAATGGAGGAGCAGAAGGTTCAGATATTTGTGTTTAGATGTAGAGAGGGAAAATCAAAGAAGTACTCAAGTAAATTACAGGTACTTGAAACATGTACTAAAGTGCAGTAACTAAGTATTTGTCCCACATCTACACGACTCATGTGTGATACTTTTGTCCAAAAACATGAATTTGTGGTTAATTATGTCCTGTTAATTATGTCCGTGTCCTTGTTGCTCAAGGACACGTGGACATGTGGACAGAAGGAGCTCAAGTTTCAAACTACAAACCTTTTGATCAGTGACTAACCAGCTGAGCTACTGCCGCTCATGTTAGTGTGCTCTGTGATGCAAACATATACGCTTCTTGAGTCAGATTTTATTATATTTTAATTGTATTTTGTTATATTTACTTACCTGTATTTACAGATTTTTGGGCTGTGGACTCTCAGTGACTCACTCTGAAGTTGTGGCCTCAGCTCTTAAGTCCAACCCCTCCCATTTGACAGAGCTGGACCTTAGTAACAACAACCTGCAGGATTTAGGAGTGGAGTTGCTGTCGACTGGGCTGCAGAGTCCGAACTGTAGACTGGAGACTCTGAGGTCAGTTCATGTGTTTTGCTCTTGTACAATGTTTATCCACCAAGTTTAAATCTATAACAGAAGGTTTAAATTCTCTTCAATTCTCTTCACAAATCACAATGACTGTTTTTAAAGTTTGTCAGTGTGTACAGTTTGGTTCAAAGTTTAGTTTGAACTCAAACTGGACTGGTGTTAGTGAGGAAACTGTAGGATTTATCCTTCAGTGTGCTGAGAAATTAAATTAATATTTGTGATTTAATGTTTCAGTGATGAAGTTGATGGAGGATGACCTTTATTTAATTTTGGATATTTCCGAATTCTATAGAAAACATGTCTTAGTATTTTTTTTCGTAAAATGAGAAATGATTGTGGAAAAGCAGAAGAGAATGAAAGAAACTATGAAAGTGATTGAAAGTGACATCATGTTTGATTTGATCAATGTTACGGACTTGACTGAGATCAGCCCCTTGTTATTAATCTGTGTTGTGAATAGGTGCATGAATGCCGAGCTGACGTTTGGATGTCTGTAGAAGGCTGAATGACAAAGTCACTTTTAGAGAACAGCTAAGTAGTAATGTTGAGCTGCATGTTTCAAATCTGAACACATCTGATGGGATTATGAATTGATTTACTGTTTATCTCCATTTATTCTTTATTCAGATTGTGGGAGTGCAGTTTGTCAGAGATCAGCTGTGCTTCTCTGGCCTCAGCTCTGAAGTCAAACCCATCCCACCTGAGACAGCTTGACCTGAGTGGAAACAAGCTGCAGGATTCAGGAGTGAAGCTGCTGTGTGATTTTCTGCAGAGTCCAAACTGTAGACTGGAGACTCTGAGGTCAGACAACATTTTTTACGCTTGTGCTCATGATGTGAAAGTTGTGTTGACACTAAACTGCAGACATCAGGCTGACATTACACTGATCCACACTGAGTATCAAATGCTAAATTCTGTTTTCTTCCTTTGTGGTTTAGTCCATTGACTGTGGCAGAGCAATTTTGAGCTGCACATTTAAAACCTTCACACAACAAGACAAATCAACACTGGATTATTCACTGTGAACCTCTGAAACTCTGGATCATTACATTAAATGTCACCTGCTGATTTTAAATTAATTATGATATAAATAACACAAATGCGGGCGGCTGTGGATCAGTGGGTAGAGCTGGTGGACTGGTGATTGGAAGGTCGCTGGTTCGAGTCCCAGCTCCCCTGGGGCGAACTTAGCTACATGTCGGAGTATCCTTGAGCAAGATACTGAACCCCAAAAATTGCTCCTGATGTGCAGTTGGCACCTTGTGTGGCAGCCACTGCCATAAGCGGAAAAGAATGCGGAATCGAAAAATAACACAAATGCAACATTAAATAATCTATACTTTTCAGTATTTTTTATTTATTTATAACAGTTTTATGAAGCTATGTGATGTGATGTGATGCTGTAGTGACTTAAAAGTTTAAACTGAAGATGCTTTGATTCGATGACTCCACCCTTAAATATTTTAGAGGGTTAGTCTTTTGTTCACATTTTTCCAAAATTCATCCTGACATGTTTGTCATCTTTGGAAACTTTGTGATCTTGGGTTATAGTTTCTGTGGGTTTTTATTTGTGTCTGGCTTCACAACATAAGTTTGTAAAGATGGAGCCACTGGTGGAGCTGGAACTTCTACATTCTCCGAAAAGACTATTTAACACTATAAATGATTTCAAGCAGGAGCATTGTCTTCTTAACTTACATCATTTATTCTTTATTCAGATTGAGGGGCTGCAGTTTGTCAAAGATCAGCTGTGCTTCTCTGGCCTCAGCTCTGAAGTCCAACCCTTCCCATCTAAGAGAGCTGGACCTGAGCTACAACAGGCTGCATGATTCAGGAGTGAAGCTGCTGTCTAATCTGAAGGAGAGTCCACACTGTAGACTGGAGACTCTGAGGTCAGTCAGACTCTGTGGTTTCAGCAGTATTGTACTGAACACAGTTAGTATCAAAATAAAGATGTAGTATTTCCTTGTTTTCTTCAGTGAGGCTGTGAGAGGAGAATGGCGACAGGCTTCAGGATCTCAAAGTGTTTGTTCTTTCATTTCAACTCTAAAGAACTGATTAGTTTATCTTCAATCTCACAATTGTCAGATCAGTCTGACTGAAGCCTGCAAATCAGTGACATTAACATGTACCTGTACCTGAAAACAAACGTCTTCGGAGAGCTGCTTTGCAAAGAAAAAAGGAAAAGGCCCAATGATGAGACAGAAGAAGAGGGAGATGGACAACTGAATTTAAGTTGGCTGATAAGTGGCTGCAGCTGTGGGGACGGCAAGTGGACAACTGCTGGAGACTGCAGATGATGATGGCCATAAAGTCCGTTACCTTAGTATGTAGCAGATTGGAGAAAGGAACACACTTTATGAACACAGTTTATGCACTTTATTGTATAATTGTATTTTATTTCCACGGTAATCAGGAGCGCCGCCCCCAGGCTGTAAAATTATGTCTTACATGAAACTGGTTCGTGGTGCAAAAAAGGTTGGGGACCACTGGTCAACAGTACTGTCAGTCTTTATATGAACATGTAGGAACTTTAATGTTATATATTAATCTATCCATCCGTCGTTTGTTTTGTCTAAATATTTTATAACATGCTCCATATTTACCATGATGAAATATTCAGATGTGACTGAGACTCTGTTTTTTAACAGCAGTAAATCATCATTACAGTGAGCAGTGAATGTCTCTCTGCTTCTGTAGTAATGATGCGTTCAGGGACTTTTACCAGTTTATTTCACTGCGTCCTTCAGTGAAACCTGCAGTAAACAGACTTGATGAACAAAGTGTCTGCAGGTCTGTGAGCTTCACTCCAACACATTAACATGAGAGCTGAAAGGAAGCTGGCTACGCTACACAGCCGCTCCACTTGTGGTCTGAACAGAACTGAAGTCCTGCTGGTCTTTATATCACTGACTGACAGCTGATGGAGGAAGTCTCTGTAAACACTCATTTATCACTTCTGCTGTCTTTCTGCTTCTTTCTTTCAGAGTCTGAGTGATGAGGAAGGTGGAGGTGTTGAGAGGATCAGCTGTGTCCTGATGATACAGAGAAGTTGAAGCAGCACCATCAGCTGGCTGGTGGAGAGGCTCTGACTGGACAGAAGGAGACCTTCATCCATCAGTGACTGACGGACCAATTACATCAAGTGGAGATGACTGTCAGTGCTGCAGTCTGAACTGCTCTGAGATCAGCTCCACTGTCACAGAGTGTCCTGTCCACCATCCAGCTCCTTTTGTTGGGGCTCTGGGGTCGTAGTTCCACTGACTGCCCTCCCTACTGCCCCCTGGATTTAACAAGAACAGGTAGCAAGTTCAACCATACATTACAAGTGTGCATGATAAAAACACAATGACCGTAGTAACTAATCGTACTTCTTGTCGCTTCAACAAATATTAATTTCCCAATATATTTTGTAAACTGTTGTTATACATTTCAGTTAAACTTCAGCAGCTGTTTGCCACTTATGTAGCTTCAGGGGACACAACATGCTGAGTCATGACAATGACGAGATAATGAACCATCAATAAGTTGGTAACGACTCAGCATGACGCTCTACTTTACATGATATTGTACATTAAATGACAGCGTGCGCACAGTGAACTGAAGGCTTTACTCTGAGATGAAGATCTTTTCCATCGACTTTCTTTATGCTGCAGGAATCAAAGAGTCACATACAGTGGATCTGCTCCATATCTGTAAAGTTTGAAATGTAAAGTGTGAAGAATAATTCTCCAATGTTCCCCTATTATTTTGATATGTTTTTATTGCATATAAAACCCAACAAATATTGTTTAACATTAATATGTGTGACCAGAGTGAATTCCTGTGTCTGTGGGCTTCCGGCATGTGTTCTGTCTAACGACGCCATCTGGTTGCAGATTATGAATGGATGTGTTGTATATGGTATAATGTGTCATGAGAGCTCACAATAAGGAATTCAATCAAGGAGTTCATCCTGGAGGCAGATGATGAAGCCTTTTCCTGTGTGTAAGTGTGATGACCTTAGGTTGACGTATGGCTGACATGTATGTATTATATCTGTATCCTGAGGAAGATTAGGAGATGATTAGGATGTTGTCCTGAGTGAGAGCATATGTAATCTTGTTATTATTCTACAACTGAGTGTTTTCTCTTGTTATAAAGGCTGAGGAGAAACTGCCTCTCTTCAATCATCATCTATGCACTGCTGATGAGTGACGTTTGCTTGCAAGCAATAAAGAACTTCTGGAAAAAAAATATTGTGTCAAACTTGATGTTTTGACCAACTCCCATCTGCACTAGACAAGCAACTGATTTTCAGTTGTCAAAAAAGATGACAAAAAGGTGGTGAAAACTTGTCAGTCATCATATTTCCTGCAGGATCAGCAAATTCCAGTGAATGTGGACGTGTGACCCTGAAGTCGACCTGTGGAGCTTTTTCCCTTCTGATGTCCGCGTAGAAGCGGTTCTGATCAGCAGCTTCATGTTCTGGAGCTCCTGCTGGAGCTGCTTTCTGCCAGCAGGTGTCACCGTTTATGTTGTTTTCCCCCAAACTGAACTGATAATGTGCAGATTTCTTTCTGACTTCATTTGGTCAAAATTTAAATGTAATCATAATTTAGTTCAACTTGATTTAAAGATGTAATCTGTCATGTGTTCTATACTTTATGACCAAAAACCTGCAGAATTAAAGACGCTCACATCAGCCTCAGCTGCACTGTTTACTGACAATTAGCCAATGTTAGCATGCTAACACGCTGAACTAAGAGATGAACATATTGAACATGATACCTGCTAAACACCAGCATGTTAGCATTGTCACTGTGGGCATGTTAGCATGCTGGTGCTAGCATTTCGCTGAAAGCATCAGTGTGTCTCGGTACAGCCTGACAGAGCTGCTAAAGTACCAGTGTAGAAAATACTCTGTTACAAGTCAAAGTCCTTCATTCACATTTTGACTGCAGTAAAAGTACATTTATCTGTTATGAGCTAATTGTAAATACTTTAATCTCCAATAATGTGTCATAATTTATTTTTTATTGATATTTTGTATTAATAATGAGAACTACAACTCATTTGAATACAATCTAAAACACTCATATAAGTGGTGTATTTGTCTGAGCAACGCACACACACATACACTGGGAAGGGGAAGCAACACTGAAATTATGAGAACTGAGAAGGAACCTGAAATTAAAAGTGATCAGTCACTTGTTCAGACTCCATTTTGAGTTGACGGAGCAGAAGGAAGACGAAGGAGACAAACTGAAGTCTGAGGCTGGTGAGTGTTAAAACAACACTTTTCTTCTTTTACTGTCAGAGTGTCTGTGTCAGTTTGTGTCTGTTGACTGACGAGGAAAGAAATGTGCCGATGAAGTCGACAGTTTGATTTTTCTGTGGACACAAAGTCCTGATTGGCTGAAAAAAACACATTAAACTACTGTAACTAAAGAAAAGAAGACCAGAGGGAAAGACACCTGACCAGGTGCTTTTGTTTCATTAAAGTGTGGGTGTGGATGTCACTTCCCGTCCTCTCAGTCCTGCATCAGTGCCAGTGTTTCACCTCTCAGACTGACTCCAGACCAGAAGATGAGTGTTCGTGTAAAGGAAGAGGAGGACAGATCAGAACCTCCAGGATCCAGCTGTATGTCTTTGGAGAGTGACTGGTCCAAACCTGAACCTCTAAACTTCAGTAATGAACCTGGACCCTCAGACACAAAGTAAGAAAACTGATACAGACTCATTCACTGTTTGCTGGTAAAGTTTTGCCATTTACCATGTGTAGAGTAACATGACTGAAGGTTCAGCACTCTATCAAACACATGATTGTATAAAGGAGATTACTACATGGGCTCAGGAACACTTTGTCAAACTGCTGTCAGTCAACAGTTTGTTAATGAGGACACACTGGACCTTTAACATGTCATGGAAATGACTCAACTGTCCACATTTTCTTCATGTAGCTGCAAACTAAAATGTTTGACTGAGAGAGAAATCATTGGTCCATCTCCCTCTGAGTGTCTGTGACAGCTGTCAGTCACAGAGAAAAGATGTAATCTAATCCAAGAGGACTGATCCAAACTTTAAACCTCCTGATCATCAACAGGAGCAGCAGTTTGTGTATTTAGAGCTTCATCAATGACTTTCATCAGATAATTTCTCAAAGATTCATGTGAGATGAATAAAAACATGTTGGTGTTTGCAGAGTTCAGTCCAACAGACAGAGATCAGAACCTCCAGGATCCAGCTGTGTGTCGCTGAAGAGTGACTGGTCCAAAGATCCTCCTGTAGCTTTCAGTAATGAACCTGGACCCTCAGACACAACGTAAGACTCTGTTTTCACTGTAAACTGACCTGATGAAGATGATGCACTGAGGATGAAGACTAAATGTTCTGCTGAAAGATTTTTATTCATGATGCTCAACTGGTGCAGAAACTAAGATGGATTTGATTTGATTTCTTTATCTGACACCTGAGAACCTCCACTTCAGAACTTAAACTTCAACAACATCTTCATGTGTTTGTTGAGACGTTGAGGTGGCTGTAAATATTATAAATATTCAAAATGTGACTGACTCTGCTTCAGATGTGTTCAGATCATGTAGAGCTGCTGGCTGGGCTGATTGATGGCTGACCTCAGTGAGTTCTCTGATATGATGCTGAAAGTAACAGAAAGTAAATGATAAAAATGCACATGAGATGAAACACGACTTGAGAAATTATCACGTGATTTGTTCTCATGACATTTTGAAAACAGAGTTTTATCATTTAAAAGCTGCAGAAAGTGTTGAGTTAGTATTAATAACAACCAAAACATTAAATCTTAAAGTCGTGTTTATGCAAAATAAAATAAACTTTCCTCAAACTGCACCTTGTTTGGATGCTTTATTATTTCTGATGTATTTTAAACTATTGACATGTAAAGACGTTGAATAAAACAACAACATGGATCACATTTTTATTTTTCATCTACTTGTATTTTGTTCTATCCATCTTTGCCACGACCGGGATTCGAACCGGTGACCTGCTGCTCTGCACAGCGGAGTTCTTCTCCAGTTGTTCACGTCTCGCCTGTCACCGTCCACTGTGATGTCCCGCGTCCCAGAGAGCTCAGCCAATCAGGTGGCTCGATTTGATTCAATCTTGAGGATCCAACGTTCAGGCCGTTTGCTCGTCCAATAGGAGAGCCGGATTTGTTCCAATTCCTCAGTGAGCCCGCCTCCTGTCATGGCGGCGTTTGTTTACTGCGGCCGAGGAAGAAGTGAGTCAGTGAGTCAAATATTCATTTATTATCATTAAATACTGGCGGAAAACATGTTAAAAACTCTTGACTTCGTTAACTGAAGTGTTTTTAATACACTTGTGTCTCAGCATGATGTCATATCTGGAAGTATTCGTTATTAAGCTGTTAAACTTTTAATTTTACTCTCTGGAATTGATTAAATTCAGCAGTTATCATTGCTTTGTGTTAGCCAGCTAACTTCACGCTGTTTAAACCAATTAATCACCTCCTGTCAGCTGATAACAAGGCTTAAGCAATGACTATTTAACTAGTTGGAGAAATTATGTTGGCGTTTACTCATTTTTTTTAAATTTACTGTCATGGTAGACGTTAGCTTAGCATTTCATCTAATGTTAGCCAAAACTAAGCCAATAGCTGTGTCTGAAGTTCTTTACTATGATGCTGTTTAAACTGCTATAACAGAAACTGAGGTTTGTCCAAAATCTTTTTATGAAACCAACAGTAAATTCAATGAAGGAAAATACTTTCAGTCGTCTGCCAGTGTTTCTTCGATGGAGGACAGACGGGTTGAAGGATCCCAGAGCAGTGGTTGGAGAATTGGAGGCTCCAAGATGTGCAGATAATCCACATGAACTGAGAATGTGCCATTAGACTTTAGGCTCAGTCAGTTAAACAATCAGCCCTAAAAGGAGCCTTTTAGTCCTGATTTAATATTTTATTCATCACTTCCCATTTGTATAACTGTATAACACATTTTGCTTTCATTCCTTGAGTGTACTTTGTTCTGTTTTGTAATGTTTGCACAAGGAACATGGATGCAAACAGCGCGCTGAAAAGCGAAACTCGCTTTTTTCATGGCCAAATAGGACACTTTTGTGATTTGTTCAGATCCGAAGACTTTTTCTTTTTTTGGGGGGGGGTGACCTGCGCTAAGCAAAACCAATGAAGTACAACTGGGGGGGAAACAAAAAAACTGTCAGCCAGTCCCGAGGGCACACCAGTGTGCTGCTAATCTATGATTGGCCATTCACCGCATCAATCGAGTCGCGCAAAGACGCAGCTGAAAGTTGTGATGATAAAGACGGAGCGGAGACGGATTCGGGGCTGAGACTTGGAAAGAAGTACGAGTGTCGAAACATCTATGGTAACGTTAATATTAGCTAAAATCAATAGCTTTTTTCGTTGGTTGGCTATACTTTGAGCATATTTAGCTTGGATATGAACTGTTTTTTAGTCAATGACAGTATGCCTTATAAGCCTGTAAACGCATAGCCCTCGTGTGTCATGATGTATTTTGAGCTAACATTACATGTTGTTAGCTAGCTATAGTAAAGAGGAACTAATGTGAAAGTCTGGTCGCTTTTCTGCTGTTTTGGTAATGCTCCTCTCCTCCATGTGCATTTGTTATGTGTGTGTATTTGTGTAGTCTTCACCGTCATAAAACAAAAGTTTGCCGGTTACGGTGCGCGTTTGTGTCGCAGTGAGCGGAGACCGAGTAACATTCGTCTCCGTCTGCATAACAGTGCGCGGTAAAAGCGAAACACCCACCCCCCTCCGTCGGACGATCCGACCACTCGCCACAGTGTCCTTACAAACTTGTGGGGAAAGACTGTACACTGATGTTTCAAGGTTGGTTTTCAGCCATGAGACGCTAGGTGGAAGGCAGAGAGCCTTATTACTTAATTTATTACTTAACCTGTGTATGTCTCTTATTGATTTGGTAGGCTTCTTAGGTGTCTAAGAATAGTAGACACTAAAAGTTTTAATTGTTTAATATATCTACCATGCTGATCAAAGTAAAATTTGACAGACTGGGGATGTTTTTTGTCAATATTGAGGAGAGGACATTTGAGGACACAGATGACACAATTTGCCTCTGTCTCCTCTGCTATAAATGCACACCCTGGCTGTCGATAACCCCCCCCCCGAACTCTCTCTTTTTTGAGCTTTTCCTGTTTGCATCCCTGAAGGAATTTGTGCCACTCATAGAGGACCCATATCCCCCGGGCAGTAAAACAATGTGATACTTTACGATACTGGGCAACATAAAATTATGAATTATTATTCTGGGACTTTAGATCAACAGGATTTCACTTTTGAAATCAGTAAGTTATGGTATTTTAAGTTTGAATATTATGAACAAGAATTAAGTCTTAATGTCAATATTACATTGACTGTGTCCACATAATTAGCTTTGTGATTGGAGCTCATTTTAAATGCTTTAATCTTCAATAATACATCACCATTTATTAGTTCATTGCTTATTCTGATTATTAATAAAAATATCAAAGTAACATTAACATTTTTGTAGTGGGGTATAAAGTACCATATTTCCATCTGAAGTCTGTGAAACAACATACAGCTTTTCTGTTTAAGCAAAGAGAGACAGTTACAAACAGTTTACCTGTGTGAGCAACGCACATACAAAGGCCAACTGATTCACTGTAAATGGAGAGGGGAGGGGCCACAGAGATACAGGTGTTTATTGAGGTCAGAGTGCAGTTTGAGTTGGCAGTGCAGAGGGACAACGAAGGAGACAAACTGCAGTCCGAGGAGACAAACTGCAGTCCGAGGAGACAAACTGCAGTCCGAGGAGACAAACTGCAGTCTGAGGCTGGTGAGTGTTAAAACAACTTTTCTTCTTTTACTGTCCGAGTGTCTGAGTCAGTTTGTGTCTGTGGACTGTTGAGGAAAGAAATGTGAGAATGACGTCGACAGTTTGATTCTTCTGTGGACACAAAGTCCTGATTGGCTGAATAAACACATTAAACTACTGAAACCAAAGAAAAGGAGCCCAGAGGGAAAGAAACCTGACCAGGTGCTTTATTACACTGTGTGTGTGTGTGTGTGTGTGTGTGTGTGTGTGTGTGTGTGTGTGTGTGTGTGTGTGTGTGTGTGTGTGTGTGTGTGTGTGTTACTTCCTGTTCTGTACACAGGGATTATATTCTCCGGTTACCCTCCAGCCCCCTGCCACTGCACACACACTCACAAACACAGTAATGAAGTAGTAACAAAATGTAACTGCAGTATTGATCTGTAGATGGTGTTTTGTAAGGTTCAGTATTATATTGAGCTCTGTGGCTCCTCTAATAGAATCAGCAGCACAACGATCTATAATAGATCAATACAGAAGATAAGAAACAGATAAAGACACACAGATACTTGTGTCCTGTCCTCTCAGTCCTGCTTCAGACTGATGGACAAACTGGTTTCCTGATTCTTGTTCTGAGCTCACAGTCAGTATCACTGTTTCTCCTCTCAGACTGACTTCAGACCAGAAGATGAGTGTTCGTGTGGAGGAAGAGGAGGACAGATCAGAACCTCGAGGATCCATCTGCGAGTCTCTGAAGAGTGACCGGTCCAAATATCGTCCCCTAGACTTCAGTAATGAACCTGGACCCTCAGACACAAAGTAAGAGAACTGATTCTGACTCATTCAGTGTTTGCTGGTAAAGTTCTGCCATTTACCAGCTGTAGAGTAACATCAGGCTCCAGGATGGAAGAAATCCTCCACATGTTAGAGCCAAAGCTTTTATTGTGACAAGCTGTAACCAGATCAACATCCTGTTGTACCTTGAGTGTGTCAGTGTACAGCGGCAGTAATAACAGGGAGTGAAACCCTGATTCCAAAAAGATGTGACGCTGTGTGAAACATGAATAAAAGAGAACAGAATCATATCACTGGATGAAACGGGACAAAGGCAATATATTAAATATTTTCATTGATTTCTGTGAATTAGACGACAGCAACATGTTTCAAACAAGTAGAACAGGTTGATCAGTAACAGCTGATCGTAACATGACTGAAGGTTCAGCACTCTGTCTAACACATGATTGTATAAAGGAGATTACTACATGGGCTCAGGAACACTTTGTCAAACTGCTGTCAGTCAACGGTTTGTTAATGAGGACACACTGGACCTTTAACATGTCATGGAAATGACTCAACTGTCCACATTTTCTTCATGTAGCTGCAAATTAAAATATCTGACTGAGAGAGAAATCATTGGTCCATCTCCCTCTGAGTGTCTGTGACAGCTGTCAGTCACAGAGAAAAGATGTAATCTAATCCAAGAGGACTGATCCAAACTTTAAACCTCCTGATCATCAACAGGAGCAGCAGTTTGTGTATTTAGAGCTTCATCAATGACTTTCATCAGATAATTTATCAAAGATTCATGTGAGATGAATAAAAACATGTTGGTGTTTGCAGAGTTCAGTCCAAAAGAGAGAGAGCAGAACCTCCAGGATCCAGCTGTGTGTCTCTGAAGAGTGACTGGTCCAGATCTCTTTCTCCAGAATTCAGTAATGAACCTGGACCCTCAGACCCAAAGTAAGACACTGTTTTCACTGTAAACTGACCTGATGAAGATGATGCACTGAGGATGAAGACTAAATGTTCTGCTGAAAGATTTATATTCATGATGCTCAACTGGTGCAGAAACTAAGATGGATTTGATTTGATTTCTTTATCTGACACCTGAGAACCTCCACTTCAGAACTTAAACTTCAACAACATCTTCATGTGTTTGTTGAGACGTTGAGGTGGCTGTAAATATTATAAATATTCAAAATGTGAGTAATTCTGCTTCAGATACATCATGTACGGCAGCTTGGTGGCTGACCTCAGTGAGATCTCTGATATGATGCTGAAAGTAACAGAAAGTAAATGGTTAACACAAGTTGATAAATTAACACGTGATTTTATTAATTTAAAGGCGATTTGATGATGAAAACAGAGTTTAATCATTGATCCTGTCTGACTTTCATCACAACACAGAACATGTCCTGAATCATTGAAGGAAAGTTCCTCGAGGATGACAACGATGGAAGAGATTAAAATGCTGATGAATTAATAATGAAAGTGATGAAATGTGTGTGATTGACAGCAGAGTGATGAACTGTCAGTTGACCTGATGAACCTGACTGACGCTTTATTTCAAACAGTATTTCTGATGTTTCATTCTCGTACGATGAACCGTCATCATTCACAGCAGCCAGCTGACATTTATCATTCACAGCCAGTTTGTTCCTTTAAAAGATGGCGTCCACTCAGTGAACTGCTCACTCATTGGCTCACACTGCTTGAACCTGTCACATCTCTGTTTCCTGCTACGTGTCTGTGACTGCTGGTCTGTCACAGTTATTTCCAGCACTTCTAACCTCAGTTCAAAGCTGACTGACTCAGTGTGAGCTGCTCAAAGTGACCGTGACACAGTGAAGGACATGATGAGCTCTTTACTGGAGGCTTCACTGTGAAGCAGCTGCACAAAGTGTTGACTTTGTATTAATAACAACCAAAACAGCAAATCTGGATATTTTAACAACAACCAACAAATCATTAATGAAGAAATGTCTCCACAGGAAGAGGAGTCATGTCTCTGAGAAGAAGCAGCCGTCCTGCTGTGTTTGGTGTCAGGACGTCCTGAAGGATCCGGTCTCTACCAGCTGTGGACACTGGTTCTGCAGACGCTGCATCACCTCAGACTTCCAGTCTGCTTCACCAGGAGACTCCTCCTGTCCCCAGTGTGGAGGTAAGATCCTGAAACATATACAGGAAACAGAGTTTGTCTTTGTTGGTGGTGCTATTCAATAAAAACAGATCTAGAGAAGAAGACGTGAGCATATTGTGTCATATTTGATGGATCAGCTGTAAATATTCCAGGGAGGAAGGAAGAGCCACAGTGAGCTGTTCCGACTCGGCCTGTTGCCTCTGCTGTCAGTCAAACATCAACACCGACACACAGTCAGAGGCCCAGAGACAAATTTCTGATGCTTCTTCTAAACTGGGCTTTATAACCTTCACTTCTTGATATATTCTTATATTGATCTTTGTTATTGGTGATGAAAATAATCACTAGATTGTCAAATTTTCTTTGTTCTATCTCAAACTTTTGTCTCTTTTCAGTGAATGTTGGTCTACTGGAGGTTTTAGATGAACATAAGATCAGTCTGAGGAGGAGATGTGAACGTGTGACTGAAGGAAGTGATGGAACAGGAAGTGATGGAACAGGAAGTGGAACCCTCCTCAGCAGGATCTACACTGAGCTCTACATCACAGAGGGACAGAGTGAAGAGGTTAATACCCAACATGAGGTGAGGCAGCTTGAGACAGCTTCCAAGAAGAAGACCTTCAGTGAAACTCCAATCAGGTGCTGCGACATCTTTAAAGCCTCACCTGACCAACAGAGACGCATCAGAGTCGTTCTGACCAACGGCGTCGCTGGAGTTGGAAAAACCTTCTCGGTGCAGAAGTTCACTCTGGACTGGGCAGAGGGCTCCGAAAACCAAGATGTCAGTCTGCTGGTTCTGCTGTCGTTCAGGGAGCTGAACCTGATCAGAGATGAGCAGTACAGTCTTCTCAGGCTGCTCCATGTTTTCCATCCAACATTACAGAAGGTGACAGCAGAGAAGCTCGCTGTCTGTAAACTTCTCTTCATCTTTGACGGCCTGGATGAAAGCAGACTTTCACTGGATTTCAACAACCATGAGGTCGTGTCTGATGTCACACAGAAGTCATCAGTCAGCGTGCTGCTGACAAACCTCATCCAGGGGAAGCTGCTTCCCTCGGCTCTCGTCTGGATCACTTCCCGACCTGCAGCAGCCAATCAGATCCCTCCTTCATGTGTGGACAGGGTAACAGAAGTACGAGGCTTCACTGACGTCCAGAAGGAGGAGTACTTCAGGAGGAGGTTCAGTGATGAAGATCTGTCCAGCAGAATCATCTCACACATCAAGACCTCCAGGAGCCTCCACATCATGTGTCTGATCCCAGTCTTCTGCTGGATCACTGCTACAGTTCTGGACCACATGTTGACTACAGACCAGAGAGGAGAGCTGCCCAAGACCCTGACTGACATGTACTCACACTTCCTGCTGGTTCAGACAAAGAGGAAGAAGCAGAAGTACAATGAGGGACGTGAGACGAGTCCACAGGAGCTGACGGAGGCTGACAGGGAAGTTCTTCTGAAGCTGGGGAGGCTGGCGTTTGAACATCTGGAGACAGGAAACATCATGTTCTACCAAGAAGACCTGGAGCGCTGTGGTCTTAATGTCACAGAGGCCTCGGTGTACTCAGGAGTTTGTACAGAGATCTTCAGAAGAGAGAGCGTGATCTTCCAGAAAACAGTCTACTGCTTTGTTCATCTGAGCGTTCAGGAGTTTCTGGCTGCAGTCTACATGTTCCACTGTTACACCAACAGGAACACAGAGGTGGTGGAGGACTTCATGGGAAAAGAGTACGAACCAAAGTCTTTTTTTGAGATGATTTCTATGATTTTTGTTGAGACCTATTATCCATCCCTGGATGACTTTCTCAGCAGTGCCATGATGAAATCCCTCCAAAGTAAAAATGGCCACCTGGACCTGTTTGTTCGCTTCCTTCATGGCCTCTCTCTGACGTCCAACCAGAGACTCTTAGCAGGCCTGCTGGGTCAGACAAACAACAGTCCAGAAATCATCCAGAGAGCCATCAACAACCTGAAGAAGATGAACAGTGATATGATCTCTCCTGACAGAAGCATCAACATCTTCCACTGTCTGATGGAGATGAACGACCACTCAGTCCATCAGGAGATCCAAGAGTTCCTGAAGTCAGAGAACAGATCACAGAAGGAACTCTCTGCAATCCACTGCTCAGCTCTGGCCTACATGCTGCAAATGTCAGAGGAGGTTCTGGATGAGTTGGACACAGAGAAGTACAACACATCAGTGGAAGGACGACTGAGACTGATTCCAGCTGTGAGGAACTGTAGAAAGGCTCGGTAAGTCCAGATGTGATTCACATTATAAAGCAACATAAAGCTGAAGGCTTCAGTATGAAATACCTTTAAGAATGCATTTAATGAATGGTCTTTTTTTGAGAAGATTGCTACGTTTTTTGGGGTACAAATGTTTTGAAAATTTGAGGAGGAGAAAGTTCAGATATTTGTGTTCAGATGTAGGGAGGGAAAGTCAAAGAAATACTCAGGTAAAGTACAGATACCTGAAACATCTACTGAAGTACAGTAATTAAGTATTTGTACTATGTCTTCATATGAATCATGTTTACATTAGTCATTTGACACTTTTCTCCAAAAACATGAATTTGTAGTTCATTATGCTGCCCAAGGACATTTGGGCATGTGAACAGGAGGAGCTCAAGTTTCAAACTACAAACCTCGTGATCAGTGATTGTCAAACTCAGCCTGACCAACTGACCAGCCACTCATGTTAATGTGCTCTGTGATGCAAAATGCATATGTTTAATAATAAAGTGTCAGATTTTATTTTATTTTAACTGTTTAATTAACTGTATTCACAGATTTATTTGCTGTGGACTCTCAGAGACTCACTGTGAAGTAGTGGCCTCAGCTCTGAAATCCAACCCCTCCCATCTGAAAGAGCTGGACTTGAGTCACAACGACCTGCAGGATTTAGGAGTGAAGCCGCTGTTGGCTGGACTGCACAGTCCAAACTGTAGACTGGAGACTCTGGGGTTAGTTCATGTGTTTTGCTGTTGTACATTGTTCATCCACCAAATTTAAACCCATAACAGAAGGTTTTAAATTCTCTAAAGATGATGGAGGATGAAGCTCTAGTCGGTCAGCAGTATGTTGATCAAGATGACAGTGGTGATCAGGATAATCTCAATCTCTCCTCTGAAATGAGAGCATCACAAGTGCTTGGACAGACGTTAAACTTCTTGATTATTGATTTGATAAAGTCTTTTATTTCATTTTGGACATTTTGGAATTCTGTAGAAAACATCTGTCTTTGTACTTGTAAATAATTGTTCTGAATTAGAAGAAACAGAAGAGAATGAAAGTGACATCATGTCTGATTTTAACATTTTGTTAAAGACTTGACTGAGATCAGCAGCTTGCTATTAATCTATGTAGACATTAACAGGTGTATGAATGTTGAGCTGACATTTAGATGATGTCTGTCGAAGTTAACATTATGATGATCCACCATAACACAATGACAAAGTCACTCCGCTCATTTTAGAGAGAAAAGCACATTTAAAAACTGAAAACATCTGGTTGGATTATGAATCTATTTTTATCTGCATCATTTATTATTTATTCAGATTGAGTTACTGCAGTTTGTCAGAGATCAGCTGTGCTTCCCTGGCCTCAGCTCTGAAGTCCAACCCCTCCCATCTGAGAGAGCTGGACCTGAGCTACAACAAACTCCAGGATTCAGGAGTGAAGCTGCTGTGTGATTTTCTGCAGAGTTCACACTGTAGACTAGAGACTCTGAGGTCAGACACCATTTTTTGCTTGTTTGTCAGATTAATTTGATGTAAAAGTTGTGTTGACACTGAACTGCCGACATAACGCTGATATTAAAGTGATCAGCACTGAGTATCGTAATGCTAAAGCCTGTTTTCTACTGTGGTTTAGTCCATTGACACATTTAACACTTTCATACATCATTCATCATCTTGACTTGTTTGTCATCTTCTGAAATTTTGTCATCTTGATTTGATTCTTAAATGAGTTTCTATGGGTTTTCATTTGTGTTTGGCTGCACATATGGTTTAAGAGGTTGAGTACCGATGTTATTATTGAAGCAGTCGCACGTTTTGAACGTGCATCCTGTTGGGTTCAGGTTTTCGGAGTTTCCATTTTCTAAACTTCTACATTTTGGACATTATTCAGCTTCCAGCAGATTGTTAAACAATGAATGATTTCAAGCAGGAACATTGTCTTCTTAATTTAAATAATGTTTTTTTTTTTTATTCAGATTGACGGGCTGCAGTTTGTCAGAGATCAGCTGTGCTTCTCTGGCCTCAGCTCTGAAGTCCAACCCCTCCCATCTGAGAGAGCTTGACCTGAGTTGGAACTACAAACTACAGGATTCAGGAGTGAAGATGCTGTGTGATTTTCTGCAGAGTCCAGATTGTCGACTGGAGACTCTGAGGTCAGTTTATGAACTCTCTGTTGCTGTTGTTGATCCTAAATGTTTAAGAAACAATTTAACCCAATTTGTGTTTAAACACAACGCACAGCTATGAAGCTGTAAATGTCGTGTTTGTTCATATTTTTTTTTGTCTACTAAATTTTGTCTGCAGTCACAAAAGACTAAGAAACTGTAGAAAATGGTCACTGTAAATTCAAACCTAAACACATCTCATTGTATTTTAAATGGATTTTTATCTACATAATTTATTCCTTATTCAGATTGAGGGACTGCAGTTTGTCAGAGATCGGCTGTGCGTCTCTGGCCTCAGCACTGAAGTCCAACCCCTCCCATATGAGAGCGCTGGAGCTGAATGGAAATAGGATGAAGGATTCAGGAGTGAAGCTGTTGTCTGATCTGAAGGAGAGTCCAGACTGTAGACTGGAGACTCTGAGGTCAGTAGAGGTTTGGAGCCAGTCCATGCTGGTTTCGGCAGTATTGTACTGACAACACTTAATGTCAAAGGAAAGATCCGGTATTTCCTAGTTTCCTCAGTGAAGTTGTAAGAGGAGAATGGTGACAGGCTTTCAGGATCTCAAAGTGTTTGTTCTCTAATCTCAACACTAAAGATCGGATCAGTTTATCTTTGTCACAGCTCTCAGATCAGTCTGACTGAAGCCTGCAAATCACTGGCTGTTATTTCAGAGAACCATGATTACATTTAGTAACCATGAGGTCTTTCTACAGAACAGAACCTCAGCTGAAGTCCAGCAGGTCTTTATATCACTGACTGACAGCTGATGGAGGGAGTCTCTGTAAACAATTTTACTGTCTCTCTGCTTCTCTCTGTCAGAGTCTGAGTGATGAGGAAGGTGGAGGTGTTGAAAGGATCAGCTGTGTCCTAATGATCCAGAGAGGTTGAAGCAGCACCATCAGCGGTTAGGTGGAGAGGCTCTGACTGGGCAGAAGGAGAGCTTCGTCCTGCAGTGACTGACAGACCAATCACAACAAGTGGAGATGACTGTCCGTGCTGTAGTCTGAACTTCTCTGAGATCAGTTCCACTGTCACACACAATGTCCTGTCCACCATCCAGCTCCATGTGTTTGGGCCCCCGGGGTCCAAGTTCCACTGACTGCCCTCCCTACTGCCCCCTGGATTTAACAAGAACAGAAACAAGTTCATCCAGTCAAACCATACATTTAGAAGTGTGTACAATAAAAACACAACAACATTAAATATCGAACTTCCTGTCGCTTCAACAAATATTAATTTGACATGCTGAGTCATAATAGTCACAAGATAATGAACCATCAATACATTGGTAACGACTCAGCATGACGATCTACTTTACATGACATTGTACATTAAATGACAGCGTGCGCCCAGTGAAGTGAAGCCTTTGCTCTGAGACGAAGATCTTTTTCATTGACTGCCTTTATGCTGCAGGCGTCTTGTTTTGAAATGAAAGTGGCACATACATTTGATCTGCTCCACATGAGTGAAGTTTGAAATGTAAAGTGTGAGGAAAAAATCTCCAATGTTCCTTTATAATTTTATTATTTTTTTTGCACATGAAACCTAACAAATCTTGTTTAACATAAATATGTGCCTGTGGGCATGTGTGCATGTGTTCTGTCTAATGACACCCATCTGGTTTGCAGATTATGAATGGATGTATTGTATATGGTGTAATTTGTTGTGAGAGCTCACAATAAGGAAATCAATCAAGGAGTTCATCCTGGAGGCAGATGATGAAGCCTTTTCCTGTGTGTAAGTGTGATGACCTTAGGTTGACGTATGGCTGACATGTATGTATTATATCTGTATCCTGAGGAAGATTAGGAGATGATTAGGATGTTGTCCTGAGTGAGAGCATATGTAATCTTGTTATTATTCTACAACTGAGTATATTGTTTTCTCTTATTGTAAAGGCTGAGGAGAAACTGCCTCTCTTCAGTCATCTATGCACTGCTGAGGAGTAACGTTTGCTTGCAAGCAATAAAGAACTTCTAGAAAATAAATATTGTGTCAAACTTGATGTTTTGACCAACTCCCATCTGCACTAGACAAGCAACTGATTTTGACATGACAAAAGTTTTAGAAGTGAAAACATGTCGAACATCATATTTCCTGCAGCATCAGCGAATGCCAGTTGAATGTGTGACCCTGAAGTCGACCTGTGGAGCTTTCCTCCCCTGAAGTCCGTGTTGAAGCAGTTCTGATCAGCAGCTTCATGTTCTGGAGCTCCTGCTTGAGCTGCTTTCTGCCAGCAGGTGTCACTGTTTATGTTGTTTTCCCCCAAACTGAACTGATAATGTGATGATTTCTTTTTGACTTCATTTGGTCAAAAATTAAATGTAATCATTATTAGTTCAACTTGATTTAAAGATACAATCTGTCAGATTTATGCATTCCAATGTCTCAAATGGATGCCACCTTTGTTCTATATGTTATTCAAAGTTTACTTTTCAATGCCCTGCAAGGTGATTACGCCAGCAGCCACTGTGATAGAAAGCAGCAAAGATGAATATTGTTACTGTGAACGAATGAAGTGCAGCCAAGGTCTCAACCATGACCATGAACTCTGTACACATTTATGACCAAATACCTGCAGAACTAAATACACAGCAGCCTCACAATTTGACTGCAGTATAAGTGTATAAATCTGTTATTGTAACTACTGAAGGCGGAGCTCATTTTAAATTACTTCAATCTATAATAATATGTCATAATTTGATAGTTTATTGATATTTTGTATTTACAAGCAGAATGCGAAAGTAACTAACATTGTTCAATATATGTAATGGAGAAAAAGTACAGTATTTACTTCTGAAATGTGTGAAACCAATAATTAAAAATCATTTTAATTCAATCAGAGACACCAATAGAGCAACGCACACACACACACGGAATTTGGACTCGCTTGAACATTCAGGGAAGACGAAGGAAACTCAGAGACACTGATGACTTATGTTGAAGTAGTTTATCCAAACAAGATCATGGAGGAGCAAAATAACAGCACAACTAGATGCACAGGGCATTGTCAAGTTAATCCTCACGTACCTCCCCAATGTTCAGATTGTATCCGAAAGCAGCCTTCACAATTATGGTGATCTGTTACAACAAATAAGTAGAACGTTACTGCAGAGCTTCTCATTTCTGACTTAGTGAAGAATAGAAAGAAAAGTGCATAGAAGCCAGTTAGCCTGTTAGATCGAGGGCCATCCTACGAGTTTACATAAACAACAATCCAATCCAATCCAGTCCACTTTATTTATATAGCACGAGTTTAAACAAACACAAGGTTTCCAAAGTGCTGCACAAAAGGGTAAAACAGAGATAAAAACATAAAAAAAATATGTATGTGTACACCTAAAACAAATACAATCACATAAAAACACATAAAATCACATAAAATCAACACTCTACATGGTGTTAAAACAGCCTCAGTTTGTCAGAGATCCATTTTGTAGACATTTCTACAGCAGCTGTTAAGTTGACAAAGACCATGAGAGATATAAACTAATAGATCAGATGTCACTGTGCTCTCATCCAAACCTTATCAGGCCTAACTTTTATTCAAGGTACGTACAACATCTTATCTTGGAAGCCCAGAGTGTTTTTCTCACACAACACACACACACCACACACACACACACACACACACAGAGGGGAGGGGCCACACTGACTCTGTGATACAGGCTCATGATAACAGAGAGGAACATGAAAGTGAAAGCATTCAGTCAGCTGTTCACTCCATTTTTTTAGTCGACGGAGCAGAAAAAAGACAGAGGAGACAAAGTGAAGTCTGAGGAGACAAACTGCAGTCCGAGGAGACAAACTGCAGTCCGAGGAGACAAACTGTAGTCTGAGGCTGGTGAGTGTTAAAACAACACTTTTCTTCTTTTACTGTCCGAGTGTCTGAGTCAGTTTGTCTCTGTGGACTGTTGAAGAAAGTAATGTGAGAATGACGTCGACAGTTTGATTCTTCTGTGAACGCAAAGTCCTGATTGGCTGAATAAACACATTAAAACTACTGCAACTAAAGAAAAGGAGCCCAGAGCAAAAGAAACCTGACCAGGTTAGGGTTAGGTATTAAACTGCGTATGTGGCTGTGTGTGTGTGTTACTTCCTGTTTTCAGTCCTTCCTCAGTGATACGGACAGTGATTGGCCAGTTACACACAGGGAATGGTATTTCCAGATACACACCAGCCTGATCTCACTGCAGGACACACAACACACACACACACACACATACACACACAAAGTAATAAAGTAGTAACACAAAATGTAGCTGCAGAACCAAACTGTGTGAACCATCAGTGTGTATTGATCTGTAGATGGTGTTTTGTAAGGTTCAGTATTATATTGAGTTCTGTGGCTCCTCTAATAGAATCAGCAGCACAAAGATCTATAATGGACCAATAAAGATGATAAGAAACAGATAAAAACACACAGATACTTGTGTCCTGTCCTCTCAGTCCTGCTTCAAACTGATGGACAAACTGGTTTCCTGATTCTTGTTCTGAGCTCACAGTCAGTGTCACTGTTTCACCTCTCAGACTGACTTCAGACCAGAAGATGAGTGTTCCTGTTGAGAAAGATGAGGACAGATCAGAACCGTCAGCATCCAGCTGTCCGTCTTTGAAGAGTGACCAGTCCAGACATGCTCCTCCAAGGTTCAGTAGTGAAGCTGGACCCTCAGACACAAAGTAAGACACTGTTTTATTTAATTAAACGCTATGTTCGGAGTCCACACCAACAACCTAATACAATAAAAACCAGCACAGAGTCAAAGGGGTGTGTAAGCAGGTGATGGCAGTTCATGTTGGTTCAGAAGCACTGGGGACCAACATTCATGTTCCTTTCAGGATGAACTGTGTTATTTTGCTGGTCCTCTGACATTTCATGTAGCGGCATCATCAGGATAACATGTTAATGTGTTCAATACTTTATGACAAAAACCTGCAGAACTAAAGACATTCACATCAGCCTCAGCTGCGCTCTGTTTACTGACAATTAGCCAATGTTGGCATGTTAACAGGCTGAACTAAGAGATGAACATATTGAACATGATACCTGCTAAACACCAGCATGTTAGCATTGTCACTGTGGGCATGTTAGCATGCTGGTGCTAGCATTTAGCTGAAAGCATCAGTGTGTCTCAGTACAGCCTGACAGAGCTGCTAAAGTACCAGTGGAGAAATACTCTGTTATCAGTAGAAGTACTGCATTCACAATTTGACTGCAGTAAAAGTAAATTAATCTGTTATTGTACCTGCTGAAGGTGGAGCTCATTTTTTATACTTTAATCTCCAATAATACATCATCATTTATTAGTTTATTGATATTTTGTATTAATAATCAGAATGCGCAAAGTAACTAATGTTGTTCAATATATGTAGTGGAATAAAAAGTACAATATTCCTCCCTGAAATGTGTGAAACCAACAACTATAAATCATTTTAATTCAATCTGAGACACTAATAGTGGAGCTGTTAAGCTCAATCATTTTGCTTTTTGTGAAAGAAGCATGAAACTTTCAGGGTTTGTTCTTGATGACCTAAGCTTTAATTTAAGATGTGGATAATTGTTTTCTGTGATAAAATCTGGGTTTTCGTGTAAATGAGAATATCTGCGTTTTCTCTTCGTGTAAACGGGATCTTATTTCCCCACAGTATTTATGTTAAGTGTGTGTTAGAGCTAGAGTGTGAGGTGTGTGTTGTAGCCTGTAGTGTTGAGGTACTAATCATGGCTAAACGTCATGTGCTAGTAGATTTAGACAAATGTCCTCTGCCCAAGAAACCCAAATAAAAAATGAATTGGGATCTTTGTGCTTTGTGTCAGTTGGACACCAGTGATGTACTACTAGTCTGCTGTTTTATTTATCGCTCTGTACTGTTGGACAGTCAAAGGAGAAAGTGAGAGAGAGAGAGAGAGAGAGAGCAGCACACAACCTTTTGGGTTCCCAAGTGGAACCTAACCGGAACTTCTGAAACCACACCTATTGCCCCACCCTGTAGCCCAGAACTGTGGGAAAATAAGGTCTCCTTTACATGAAGGGAAAACGCAGATATTCCCACATGGTTTGGCCTCTCATTTACACAAAAACCCCAATTTTATGACAGAAAATGATTATTTCCAAAAACTCTGGCTATTGACAGTATATTCTGATTTACAGGATAACAGAAGTAGACGTCCATAAGCCCCTCTGTAATTATTTCCCCATCTAATATGACAACAAAATGAAAAAAATATTTTGAGCCTGGCTCCATCACACAATCTGATTTTGTTTTTTAAAAGTATGCAAATTAGCACATTTTTAATGAGATAAGGCCTCATTTGCATATTTAAACATTAAAATACAAAAAACTTGCAATACATTTTTTTCTTAGCTTAACATGAGTAATCAACTGAGAAAGTTTTATAGTGATATCTATTATTTAATTTTACCCTATTCACCTATAGTGTCTCGCCTTAAGCCACTCACATTCCTAGTACCCTTCACTGCACTTAATGATGTTGACCTCGTAGAGTGCTATCAATGGCATAAATGAGTTCCTCATACCAACAAGCTTGGAAATACATATTTGGTTTACATTTCTATCACATTTAGATCTTAAGATACACACATTTACAATTTTGCGCATGAAAATTACATATTACAGACAGTGGTGTGCGCAGACTTGTTGAAGGGCAGGGGCAAAAAGAAGGGCACTTTTGTAAGTGTTTTGGCTCCCAAGAGGGCATTTTAGCGCGTGTTTTGGCTCCCAGACGGGCAGTTTATCATGTTTTAACCAGCCAATGGGGCAGTTTAGTGTGTTTTGCCAACCAAGAGGGCACTTTGTCACGCTTTTTGGCTCCCAGGAGGGCACTTTAGCGCGCGTTTTTCAACAACTGGGCCACGAGGGGGGGAGACTGCCCCCCCCCCTTGTGCACATCACTGATTACAGAGGTCAATGACCACTAGCTGACCTCAGGGGCCAAACTGAGAATGCCTCCACATCTTAAATTAAAGCTTAGGTCATCGAGAACAAACCCTGAAAGTTTCATGCTTCTTTCACACAAAGCAAGATTGTCCATATAGAGCTTAACAGCCCCACTATAATAGAGTGACACACACACAGAGGGGAGGAGACACATTGACACTGACAGGGTTGACAGGTGCTTTTATTTTATTAAACTGTATGTGTGAGTGAGTGTGTCTGTTCCTGTCCTCTCAGTCCTGCTTCAGACTCTTGAACACACTGGTTTCCTGATTCTTGTTCTGAGCTCACAGTCAGTACCACTGTTTCACCTCTCAGACTGAGTGTTCCTGTGAAGAAAGAGAAGGACAGATCAGAGTCTCCAGGATCCAGGATCTGTGTGTCTCTGAAGAGTGACCAGTCCAGACATGCTCCTCCAAGGTTCAGTAATGAACCTGGACCCTCAGACACAAAGTAAGACACTGTTTTCTCTGTAAACTGACCTGATGAAGATGATGCAGTGAGGATGAAGACTAAATGTTCTGCTGAAAGGTTTATATTCATGATGCACAACTGGTGCAGAGACTAAGATTGATTTGATTTATTTATCTGACACCTGAGAACCTCCACTTCAGAACTTAAACTTAAACAACATATTTCTACATTTGTTGAGACATTGAAATGGCTGTAAATATTATACCTATTCAAAATGTGAGTGAATCTGCTTCAGATTTGTTCAGATACATCAACTAGAGCTGCTGACTGGGCAGATTGATGGCTGACCTCAGTGAGGTGAAGATTTGTTTCTAAAAACAGTCAAGTCAAGTTTTTTGAATAGCCCAAGATCGCAATACATGCCTCAAAGGCCTTCACAAACCCATGTTAGTCGTTTGAAATGGGAAAACCATTGTAAGACAAAAGTGCAAACTAAAAATACATTAAATAGAAAAGTGTCCTCAAAATGCTTAAAAACAAATGAACAATGAACAATGAACAATGAACAAATTTTAATTTTTTACACTTGCGGTTGATAGTACCGAAGGGCAGCATAGAAATAGAAAATAGCAGTGGAACCAGGACAGACCCCTGTGGAACACCATAATGCACTTTTGAATAGTCTAATATCATATTGTTGTGGACTACACAGTGTGTCCCATTGGTCCAATATGAATTGAACCAAGGCAGAGCAAATCCTTTAACACCGGTTAGGTTCTCAAGCCAAATACTGTGGTCAGCTGTGTCAAAAGCTGCAGTTCGGTCCAGAAGTAAAAGCAACAAGGTTTGGTTTGAGCCAGTGGAAAGTAGAAGATCATTGGTCTCTTTAGTAGGTGCCGTTTCGATGTGGATCAAAGGGTTCATTGAGGTTATTACAAAACAGAAAATCAGTAAGTTGGGATGCAACAGTTCTCTCGAGGATATTGGAAAGGATGGGAAGGTTAGAGATGGGTCTGTAATTTTTGAGGATTTTGGGATTGAGGTTTTTTTTTTGAGTTGAGTTTTAAAAAACAGCGGATTTAAAGGTTGAGGGCTCAACACCAGTGGCAAGGTACTCCTGTCGACTAACACTTGAAGGAGAAGAATACCACTTGAATGTGAGACCATCCATGCCTGGGGAATTATTGACTTCACTGAGTCTTCCACTAGCAGCATATAATTCCTCCGTTAAAATTTCAGCTGTTAACTTACATTTTGGTCTTCTATGGGAGAGGGTAAATTTAAAGATGCTAGAAATTGCTAAATTTGAAGGTCATTATTATTTTTTGGTTGGGAGTATAGCGATTTATAATACTTTTCAAAACTTTGTTGGGTTTTCTGTAGACTTGTCTCCATCTTTCCTGAGTCAGGATGCCTTATCTAATGTAACCTACTCTCTGCTTGTTGTTTTCGTAATCTATAGGATAGGACTTCCCACCAACTAATAATGTTTTATAAACGATAACTTCCTCTATACTTCCAGTGAACTTATCTGATCTATTTCTGTCCTTATATTCACTATTTTTGAGTAAACCTCCTCATTTAGCATATCTACGTGGTCTCTCTACAATTGTTTTAGTTCATCCTCCAGTTACGAAGCCTTTTTCCTCCCCTGTTTCTTTTGATATGGTGTGATCAACATTTATTTTCCCTTAATTACTACTTTAAGTTCATCCCAAAACATAGGTGGCAACATCCATCTGTTGTTCAGCTCTAAATACATTTTAATCTCATTCTTTTAATTCTTTTTTTATTATTTAAGATATTTAAATTTAGTCTCCAAAGTGTAGACCTTGATTTACTATTGAGATACATTCCCATGTATAAAGGACAAATCTGGATATTATTGATATACAATGAGAATGTCTCCACAGGAAGAGGAGTCTTGTCTCTGAGAAGAAGCAGCCGTCCTGCTGTGTTTGGTGTCAGGACGTCTTGAAGGATCCGGTCCCTACCAGCTGTGGACACTGGTTCTGCAGACAATGCATCACCTCAGACTGGGTTCACTCTGCTTCACCAGGAGACTCCTCCTGTCCCCAGTGTGGAAAGAGATCCAGAACAGCAGCTGGACTGTGGATGGACAGTCAGAACCGAACTGTACAAAGTAAGACTGAACATCTGAACATGTGTTAACATCCTGCTGCATTTCATGACTTTGATTTAAACTTCTGATAAGTGCATTCATCCATGTGGACACGTATATTATCTGAGTGTGGACAGACGTGGATGTACACTGTAACTTGACTGTTGTGTGGAGGCAGAAACCACGAGGTTCTGATTCTAGTTGACTGTAACTGAAGTTGCATCAGAGCTTTGTTCATATGCTGCTGATGGAACTCAGCATGTCTTGATGCAGGAGTCTTTCATACTGAAGCACATACAGGAAACAGCGTTTGTCTTTGTTAGTGGTGCTATTCAATACAAACAGATCTAGAGAAGAAGCCACAAATGTATTGTGTCTTATTTGATGGTGGATCAGCTGTAAATATTCCAGGGAGGAATAAAGAACCATAGTGAGCTGTTTAGACTCAGCCTGTCGCCTCTGCTGTCAGTCAAACATGAACACCGACACACAGTCAGAGGCCCAGAGACACATTTCTGATGCTTCCTCTAAACTGGGCTTTATAACCTTCACTTCTTTATATATTCTTATATTGATCTTTGTTACTGGTGATGAAAATAATCTCCAGATTGTCAAATTTTCTTTCTTTTGTCTCAAACATTTGTATCTTTTCAGTGAATGTTGGTCTGCAGGAAGTTTTAGGTGAACATAAGATGAGTCTGAGGAGGAGATGTGAACGTGTGACTGAAGGATGTCAAGAAACAGGAGGTGATGGAACAGGAAATGATAGAACAGGGAGTGATGAAACAGGAAGTGATGAAACTGGAACCCTCCTCAACAGGATCTACACTGAGCTCTACATCACAGAGGGACAGAGTGAAGAGGTTAATACCCAACATGAGGTTTGGCAGCTTGAGACAGCTTCCAAGAAGAAGACCTCCAGTGAAACTCCGATCAAGTGCTGCAACATCTTTAAAGCCTCACCTGACCAAGAGAGACGCATCAGAGTCGTTTTGACCAACGGCGTCGCTGGAGTTGGAAAAACCTTCTCAGTGCAGAAGTTCACTCTGGACTGGGCAGAGGGTTCCGAAAACCAAGATGTCAGTCTGCTGGTTCTGCTTTCGTTCAGGGAGCTGAACCTGATCAGAGATGAGCAGTACAGTCTTCTCAGGCTGCTCCATGTTTTCCATCCAACATTACAGAAGTTGACAGCAGAGAAGCTCGCTGTCTGTAAACTTCTGTTCATCTTTGACGGCCTGGATGAAAGCAGACTTTCACTGGATTTCAAGAACGATGAGGTCGTGTCTAATGTCACACAGGAGTCATCAGTCAGCATGCTGCTGACAAACCTCATCCAGGGGAAGCTGCTTCCCTCAGCTCTCGTCTGGATAACTTCCCGACCTGCCACAGCCAATCAGATCCCTCCTTCATGTGTGGACAGGGTAACAGAAGTACGAGGCTTCACTGACGCCCAGAAGGAGGAGTACTTCAGGAGGAGGTTCAGTGATAAAGATCTGTCCAACAGAATCATCTCACACATCAAGACCTCCAGGAGCCTCCACATCATGTGTCTGATCCCAGTCTTCTGCTGGATCACTGCTACAGTTCTGGACCACATGTTGACCACAAACCAGAGAGGAGAGCTGCCCAAGACCCTGACTGACATGTACTCACACTTCCTGCTGGTTCAGACAAAGAGGAAGAGGAAGAAGTACAATGAGGGACATGAGACGAGTCCACAGGAGCTGACGGAGGCTGACTGGGAAGTACTTCTGAAGCTGGGGAGGCTGGCGTTTGAACATCTGGAGAAAGGAAACATCATGTTCTACCAAGAAGACCTGGAGCGCTGTGGTCTTAATGTCACAGAGGCCTCGGTGTACTCAGGAGTTTGTACAGAGATCTTCAGAAGAGAGAGTGTGATCTTCCAGAAATCAGTCTACTGCTTTGTTCATCTGAGCATTCAGGAGTTTCTGTCTGCAGTCTACATGTTCTACTGTCACACCAACAGGAACTCAAAGGTCCTGGAGGACTTCCTGAAAGGAAATATTCCTTCATCCCTTGATGACTTTCTCAGCAGAGCCATGGAGAAATCCCTCAGAAGTACAAATGGCCACCTGGACCTGTTTGTTCGCTTCCTTCATGGCCTCTCTCTGAAGTCCAACCAGAGACTCTTAGGAGGCCTGCTGGGTCAGATAGAGAACAGTCCAGAAATCATCCAGAGAGCCATCAACAATCTGAAGGAGATGAACAGTTATAAGATCTCTCCTGACAGAAGCATCAACATCTTCCACTGTCTGACAGAGATGAACGACCACTCAGTCCATCATGACATCCAAGAGTTCCTGACGTCAGAGAACAGATCAGCGAAGAAACTCTCTGCGATCGATTGCTCAGCTCTGGCCTACATGCTGCAGATGTCAGAGGAGGTTCTGGATGAGTTGCACACAGAGAAGTACAACACATCATGGGAAGGAAAACAGAGACTGATTCCAGCTGTGAGGAACTGCAGAATGGCTCGGTAAGTCCAGATGTGATCCACATCATAAAGCAACATTAAGCTAAAGCCTTCAGTATTAAAGGTCAACACTTTACACACATGCACATCATATAATGTCCACAATATCAAAGTTTTGTACACTAGAGTTATACCTGCTTGTTGAAATAATTCAACTAAAATAACAAGCCTGTTTTGAAAATGTGAGGAGGAGAATGTCCAGATATTTGTGTTCATATGTAGAGAGGGAAGGTCACTTAGATACTATAGAGGTTCAGATACCTTAAACATCTTCTGAAGTACAGTAACAAAGTATTTGTACCACGTCTTCACATGACTCCTGTTTACATTAGTCATTTCACACGTTTGTCCCAAAATATGAATTTGTGGTTCATTATGTTGCTCAAAGACATGTGGACAGAAGGAGCTCACGTTTCAAACTACAAACCTGGTGATCAGTGACTGACCAACTCAGACTGATCAACTGACCAGCTGAGCTACAGCCGCTAATGTTAATGTGATCTGTGACACAAAATGCATGCATTTCATAATAAAGTGTTTTTTTTGTCTTTACAGATTTATTAACTGTGGACTCTCAGAGACTCACTGTGAAGTCGTGGCCTCAGCTCTGAAGTCCAACCCCTCCCATCTGACAGAGCTAGACCTGAGTCGCAACAACCTGCAGGATTCAGGAGTGAAGCTGCTGTCGGTTGGACTGCAGAGCCCAAACTGTAGACTCAAGACTCTGAGGTCAGTTCACGTGTTTTGCCCTCGTACAGTGTTCATCCACCAAATTTAAATCCATAACAGAAGGTTTAAATTTTGTTCAGTTCTCTTCACAAATCACAGTGTGAACAGTTTGGTTCAGAGTTTATTTTGAACTCAAACTGGAGGAAACTGTCACATTTATCCTTCAGTGTGCTGAGAAATGAAATCAATATTTGTGATTTAGTCAAATGTGAGACATCAAGAGTTCAAGAGTTAAACACATTGTCAGGAATAAGGTCTTTTTAAATAGAACCTTCAGAACACAGATTTTTACAGGAACTGATATATTTCTACATACGCTGCTCTCATACAGACACACAAACACAATATAATGCTCACACACACAGACACACCCAGAGTGAAGCAAACATCCAAAGGCAGCTGAACAGGTGATGATGCTTCCATTCAGGAAACGAAAACAGGAGCATCAGTGATGCACTATATTTGTACAGGAAGGTTCTGTATGAAGATGACAGTGGTGATGAGGATAGTTTCAATCTGTGCTCTGAAATGAGAGCATCACAAGTACTGGGACAGGTGTTAGCCTTCTTGTCATGTGTTTATGTCAATAATTATTGATTTGACAAAGTACTTTATTTCATTATGGAGATTTTGGAATTCTATAGAAAACATTTGTCTTAGAATTTTTTTCATAAAATGACAAATTAATGTTTTGAATTAGAACAAACAGAAGAGAACGAAATAAATTATCATCATGTCTGATGTGATAATTCTTTCAGACTCAGACATCAGCACCTTGTTATTAATCTGTGTTGACATGAACAGATGTTTGAATGTTTGAGCTGAGATTTGGATGATATCTGGAGAAGATGACATTGTGATAATCCACAATAACATAACAACAAAGTCAATCCACTTATTTTAGAGAAAAGGTAATTGATTAGGACATAATAATGTTGAGCTGCACATTTTAACCCTGAACACATCTGATTGGAGTATAAATTGATTTTCATCCACATAATTTATTCTTTATTCAGATTGAGGGACTGCATTTTGTCAGAGATCAGTTGTGCTTCTGTGGCCTCAGCTCTGAAGTCCAACCCCTCCTATCTCAGAGAGCTGGACCTGAACTACAACAAGCTGCAGGATTCAGGAGTGAAGCTGTTGTGTGATTTTCTGCAGAGTCCACACTGTAGACTGGAGATTCTGAGGTCAGTTCACAGACTGCTAATGTGTTAAAACATTACTCACATCCGTAAAGCTGTAAATGTCATTATGTTCATATTTTCATGTTTGTGCACTAAATGTAGTCAGTCTGTGGTCACAAAAGCCTAAAGAAACCGTAGAAACTGGTCACTGTTAGCTGTTTAAATTCAAACCTGAACACACTTGATTGATTGTTTTATCCATATCATTTATTCTTTATTCAGATTGGAGGGCTGCAGTCTGTCAGAGATCAGCTGTGACTCTCTGGCCTCAGCTCTGGTGTCCAACCCCTCCCATCTGAGAGAGCTGGACCTGAGTGAAAACAAGCTGCAGTATTCAGGAGTGAAGCTTCTGTCTGATCTGAGGGAGAGTCCACAATGTAGACTGGAGACTTTGAGGTCAGTAGAGGGTTGGAGTCAGCCCATGATGGTTCCAGCAGTATTTGCTGAACACAGTTAGTATCAAAGTAAAGATCCAGTATTTTCTGGTTTCCTCAGTGAAGTTGTAAGAGTTGAACGGTGACAGGCTTCAGGATCTTAAAGTGTTTGTTTTCTCATCTTAACACTAAAGAACTAATCATTTCATCTACAATCTCTTCTATTCTCAGATCAGTCTGACTGAAGCCTGCCAATCACTGTCTCTCATTTCAGAGAACCATCATTATATTTAATAACCATGAGGTCTTTTGACAGAACAGAACCTCAGTTGAAGTCCAGAAACCACAGCAGATGTTTAACTCTCAGTCTTGGTATGAACATGTAGGAGCTGTTTGTTTTGTCCAGATACTTTACAAGAGGCTCCGTATTTACCATGATGAAATATTCAGATGTGACTGAGACTCTGGTTTTGAACAGCAGTAAATCATCGTTACAGTGAACGGGGAATGTCTCTCTGTTTCTGTAGTAATGGTGCGTTCAGGCACTCTCAGCAGTTTATTTCACTGTGTCCTTCAGTGAAACCTGCAGTAAAAAGACTTGATAAACAAAGTGTCTGCAGGTCTGTGAGCTTCACTCCAACACGTTAACATGAAGCTGAAAGGAAGCTAGCTACGCTACACAGCCGCTCCACTTGTGGTCTGAACAGAACTGAAGTCCTGCTGGTCTTTATATCACTGACTGACAGCTGATGGAGGGAGTCTCTGTAAACACTCATTTAACACTTCTGTTGTCTCTTTTCTTCTCTCTGTCAGAGTCTGATTGATGAGGAAGGTGGAGGTGTTGAGAGGATCAGCTGTGTCGTGATGATCCAGACAGGTTGAAGCAGCACCATCAGATGGTGGGTGGAGACGCTCTGACCGGGTAGAGAGTTGAGCTTCATCCATTAGTGACTGAGCTCCACTGTCATACACAATGTCCAGTCCACCATCCAGCTCCATGTGTTCGGGCCCCGGGTTCATAGTTCCAGTAACTGCCCTCCCTACTGTCCCCTGAAATTAACAAGAATAGAAACAAGTTCATCCAGTCCAAGTCATACAGAATAACATTAATCATACTTCCTATCGCTTCAACAAATATTTATTTACCAATATATTTTAATGAACCGTTCATTTATTTATCTTTCATCTACACTTTTTCATCTTAAAATACTTCATTGGCTAAATTCAAAAAGGGTCTCTATAATATTGGGGAAGGCAGGCTGAGCCCTGAGAATAATAAGCAGGTATTTGAATGAAATGTTGAGACAGCAGTGGAACATTAATGTGTAAAATACACCAATGTTAAATGGACTTTAAATCTTTTGTCAGATATTAGATTATTAGATTCACAGATATTGTAAATTGTATATTTTGTCAGGAAAAAAACATTTTCAGTGCTATTGTGATAATCTTGTAAAGTTTATTTTTTTATTTTCGTCACATTTTGTACATTTTTGCACTGCTTGCACTTTTGGGAAAGCACTTTAATAAATGTACTGTTCATATATGTTTTGACTGTGCCATTGTTTTTTATGTGTTGAGGAGTTTGAAGTAAAACCCTGTGACACTTGTGTTTTGTGTTTTACACTATGCCTCGTTTCCCCCCCCAAAAAAAAACAAACAAGAAGAAAAACATTGCTCAATTGTTGCCTGACCCGACCACAAGAACTTGATACACGTTTATTAAATAGAATAAACCCCGTGAGATGAACCATCTCGTTTTCGAGGGGTTCTTAGACAAAAGATCCTGGAGACAAAAGATCCTGCTCAACTTCAGTCAACTTGGGCCTCTACAAACCCTATTGATTCATAACCCTGCTGTTTAAAGGTCACTTAGACCAACCTGCTGTCTAAAACAAGACAAAAAAGACCATCGACTATCACAGTATATATGTAACATGTATCATATAGATTTCAGAACCATAGACAGTTGCAGTATGTATGTAGCATGTTTCAGGACCATGGACCCGACCCAAACCCTAACCTTAATCCTTCCAAACTTTTAAAACAAAACCACTTGGGACACCTGCTTGTGCTACACGCCAATTAACACATATAGGAACATGGGTGACTGGCTAATATAGACAAACCAGCAATAATAACAAAGATAATAACAGGAAGCCAGAGGCCGAATTCATGTACAACAGTTTCACAATTTATGCAACATGGGTTACAGTATCAAAAGAGAAGGCAGAAAACAACGGCACTTGGTCCAAGGCCCGATGCCCGAAGGCAGAGAGGAGATGGATAATGTTGCTCGACACCACACTGACCCGAAGAGCTCAATGAGACGTTTTTACTTATGTTACCAAACAGTTCCATCTGCTGGTGTGTGTGTCTCAGGACAGCCGGGATGATCCTCCGGGTTCAACAGTACAATTAATGTAATGGCTCTAAATTAAGTGGAGAGGTTTCTTTCAAACCAATAGTCTCTTTTATTTATTAACGTATCTATGTGGGAATTTGTCCTTTATGACTTGTAATTTTATTTTTAAATAGAATATTTATATCTCTCTCTCTCTCTCTCTCTCTCTCTCTATATATATATATATATATATATATATTATATATTATAAATATATATATTTTAATTGTTTTTTAGTATTGCTATTATCAATATTGTTATTAAATTCAATCAATATTATTGTTTTTCTTCTTCCTATTATAATAATAATTATTATTCTTATTATATTTATTATATCATCAATATTTATTAATATCATTAGTCGCAGTAGTAATAGTAGTAGAATTATGTTGTTATTATTATTATCATCATTATTACTTAAATTTGTGTTACTATTTTCTTCTTATTGTTACTTCTTATTGATAATTATTATTATCAATGCTAGTTTTGGTAGCAAAATGCTATTAACATTAGTATGATTATTTTGTATTAATATTATTACTGTTGTTTGTATTATCGTTATTATTGCTACTATTGTTATTGTTTGTTGTTGTTGCTGTTGTTCCTCCTATCATCATTTAAACAGATGAACATTGGGACATACTAAATCTTATTCTGTCATATTAGTGGAGATACACAACTATTTATCGGACAGATAAATTATTGGCAGATGAAGAAATTATAGCCGATAACAGGTGGAGCTCATTTTGAATACTTTAATCTACATTAATGTGTCATCATTTAGTAGTTATTGATATTGTGCACTAATAATGAGACTAACTAATGTTGTTCAATATATGTAGTGGAGTTAAAAGTACAATATTTCCTTCTGACATGTGTGAAACCAACAACTATAAATAATTGTAATTCAATCGGAGACACTAATAGACGCGCGCACACACACACACAAACACACACACACAAACACACACACACACACACACACACACACACGCACACACACACGAACACACACACACAGGGGAGGGGTCCTGAAAGTGAAAGTGATCAGCAGACTCCATTTTGAGTGGAGGGAGCAGAAAGAAGACGGGGGTGAGTGTTAGAACATCACTTCCGTCAGGTCTGTTTTCACTTCCACCGGCTCTGCTGTGTTGTGAACCGGCACCGGGAGGGTCGGACAGACTGCCGGTTCTCAAGGCTTCCCGGGAATCCGCTGCGTGTTGAGTGCAGCATGGCGCAGCACCGCCGGACAGCTGGAGTGGAGCAGACCGAGGTGTTCCCGCGATGACTGCTGAATGACGCGTGACAGCAGGCGTACATTTGTGTTATAAACACAACAACAAACAGACCAAACCGCAGAAGAAGAAGGGCCTGGATTCGTCTGGATTATTTTTGTGCCGTTAAGTGTTTTATTCTGAAAACTGCCGGATGTTGTGTTGTTGTCTCAGCGTGTGACTTCCTGTCGCCCTGTAGGCATCAGGCAGGCCAGATTCGACTGTTTCATCCAGAAGCCAGTGATGGAGGAGTGATACAGTGAGTCTGGTGGACTGAGGGAGGAGATGGAGGTATGTCTACAGGTGACATCACCATAATCCAGGACAGATAAAGAGACAGCTTCAATGATCCGTTTACTGCAGAACATGGAGGGAAAGTGGTTCTGTTTCGGTATGAATAACTGATGTTTGTCTTAGCTTGTTCACAAATGTGTTTTATGACATTTAAATGTGAGTTTCTGATCCAACCAGAGACCCAAATGTTAGTACTCGGAAACCCTTTCAGTTCTGTGTTCTGTTAGACTGGTATCTTTCGGACCAGTGTCTGCGATGTCTCCGGCTCTTGATAATTTCATGAATTTGGGAGAGTTTGCATTGACGACTTATTTCAGGTTAAAAAGAGATTCTTGCAGTTTGTTAAAAGCTTGCTGGAGAATTTTAATGGCTTTATTTGCAGTAGTACAGGACTGTAACGTCAGCGTAAAGATGGGTGTTACAGCTCGTAACAGAGGACGTAATATTGTTGATATAGGTTGTGAATAAGACAGGACCAGTATGGAACCTTACAGAACCGCTCTGGACAACAGCAGAAACACAGAACTGTCATTGCCTTCAGTCACACATCGTTGTCTATGTGACAGGTAGTTCTTGAACCAACTACAATCAAACCAACATCACTTAACCTCCGTATGAGCAAAGAATGGTCAAAGGAAAGCTTTTGTGAGATCCACAAAGAGGGCAGCACAGTATTTCCCTTTATTAACTTCAGATATAATATGATTAGTAACGGAGGTGATCGCAGTAACAGGACTATGATAGCTCTGAAACCAGACTGCTGAGGACTCAACACAGGATATAATGTGAGGAATGATTTGAGCTGATTATTGACAAATGATTCCAGGACTTTAGGGAGACGAGTCAGTTTAGAAATTGGGCGATAGTTGTTCAGATCAGCTTCATCACCACTTTTATTCAGTGGGATAACGTGCAGTTTTCCAGGTGTTAAGCATAATAACTCCAGAGGAAATGGACAGATTAAACAGATAAGTAATTTCATGAGAAATAAATGGAGCACAGAGCTTTAACAAAAATATTGGTGTGGTTTATCCTCCCCTTATACCTTCACCTTAAAGTGTCTCCTTAACAACAGAGGAAGTGAAGTTTGGTGTAAACACAGAGGTCTGGTCCAATGAGGGCTCACGAGGCAGCAGCTGACTGTTGAAAGCAGAACCTGATCACACCATGTCACATTGATTTCCAGCAGCAGCAACATATTTGCTAAAAGCACCGCAAATATCTGATTGGTTAATTATTTGGTAATTATTAAATGTTATACTGGAAGGTATAGACGTAGATAATTTGTGTTTGTTTACATTTACTGATTTTCAAAATTTGGATGGGTTTGTATAAGAGCTGGAGATTAATTCTGCGTGATAGTTGGACTTTTCTTTTCTCAATGAAGATATACATTGCGGCACTAGGCCGCCTGATGAGGCATGGTTAGTGAGAAGGCTGAATGTTTTCATTGATATCTGTGAATTTGATGGCAGCAATACATTTTAAACAAGTTGTCTGCTGACCAGGTCTGCTGTGATCCTATCCTACTGCTCGCCATGCTGTCTACCATGTTCACCGTGATTCTATCCTACTCCGGTGCCACCGCCAATGTTATGACGTAATTTGCTTATTATCAATGATGGCCATTTACTCATGACGAGGTGTATTTTCTGGTTACACAGCAGCTAGTTCTCACTGCAAGACACACACACACACACACACAGCCTCAACTTGTTTCCTGATTCTTGTTCTGAGCTCACAGTCAGTGTCACTCTTTCACCTCTCAGACTGACTTCAGACCAGAAGATGAGTGACTGTGTGAAGGAAGAGGAGGAAAGATCAGACTCTCCAGGATCCAGCTGTCCGTCTTTGGAGAGTGACCGGTCCAAACTTGAACCTCCAGACTTCAGTAATGAACCTGGACCCTCAGACACAAAGTAAGAGAACTGATACTGACTCATTCACTGTTTGCTGGTAAAGTTTTGCCATTTACCAGCTTTAGAGTAACATGACTGAAGGTTCAGCACTCTGTCAAACACATGATTGTATAAAGGAGATTACTACATGGGCTCAGGAACACTTTGTCAAACTGCTGTCAGTCAACAGTTTGTTAATGAGGACACACTGGACCTTTAACATGTCATGGAAATGACTCAACTGTCCACATTTTCTTCATGTAGCTGCAAATTAAAATATTTGACTGAGAGAGAAATCATCCATCAATCCATCTCCCTCTGAGTGTCTGTGACAGCTGTCAGTCACAGAGAAAAGATGTAATCTAATCCAAGAGGACTGATCCAAACTTTAAACCTCCTGATCATCAACAGGAGCAGCAGTTTGTGTATTTAGAGCCTCATCAATGACTTTCATCAGATAATTTCTCAAAGATTCATGTGAGATGAATAAAAACATGTTGGTGTTTGCAGAGTTCAGTCCAAAAGAGAGAGAGCAGAACCTCCAGGATCCAGCTGTGAGTCTATGAAGAGTGACCGGTCCAAAGATCGTCTTCCTCCAGGATTCAGTAATGAACCTGGACCCTCAGACACAAAGTAAGACTCTGTTTTCACTGTAAACTGACCTGATGAAGATGATGCACTGAGGATGAAGACTAAATGTTCTGCTGAAAGATTTATATTCATGATGCTCAACTGGTGCAGAAACTGAGATGGATTTAATTTGATGGCTGTAAATATTATAACTATTCAAAATGTGAGTGAATCTGCTGCAGATGTGTTCAGATCATGTAGAGCTGCTGGCTGGGCTGATTGATGGCTGACCTCAGTGAGTTCTCTGATATGATGCTGAAAGTAACAGAAAGTAAATTATAAAAGTGTATGCGAGATGAAACATTAGTTGATAAATTATCACGGGATTTGATTCATTTAAAAGCGATTTGATTTTAAAAAAAAGTCAGGATATGATGAAGTTTAATCATTTAAAAGCTGCAGAAAGTGTTGAGTTTGTGTTAATAACAATCAACAAATCATTAATGAAGAAATGTCTCCACAGGAAGAGAAGACTTGACTCTGAGAAGAAGCAGCCGTCCTGCTGTGTTCGGTGTCAGGACGTCCTGAAGGATCCGGTCTCTACCAGCTGTGGACACTGGTTCTGCAGACGCTGCATCACCTCAGACTTCCAGTCTGCTTCACCAGGAGACTCCTCCTGTCCCCAGTGTGGAGGTAAGAATCTGAACAAGAGCTGGACTGTGGACGGACAGTCAGAGCTGAACTGTACAAAGTAAGACTGAACATCTGAACATGTGTTTACATCCTGCTGCTTTTCATGACTTTCATTTATAAGTGCGTTCAGCCATGTGGACACGTATATTATCAGAGTGTGGACAGACGGGGATGTAAACTGTAACTTGGCTGGTCGGTGGAGGCAGAAACCACGAGGTTCTGATTCTAGTTGACCGTTTACTGTAACTGAAGTCACATCAGAGTTTTGTTCCTCTGCTGTCAGTCAAACATGAACACCGACACGCAGTCAGAGGCCCAGAGACACATTTCTGATGCTTCCTCTAAACTGGGCTTTATAACCTTCACTTCTTTATACAGTATATTCTCATCAGGACTGGGTGATAAATCGATAAAATCAATTAATTCGAGTTTGTGGTTTAGGATGATTTTAAAAAATGAAAATGGATTTTCTCTTCAACTTGCTCTGCTGCCTCTCCCCATGGACTCCCGTAGTTCATAGTGTGCTCCGCCCTCCCCCCTGGCAGCCCACAAACACCTGCTATAAAGCAGTCAACATTAGTGGAATCATTTAATCATTGTGTCCTGTATGAGAAGAAAGTGGCCCTGTAAAAGTATTTTATCAAAAAGGGACATGTTTTATTTCAAGTGAGTTTGAAGGTGAACTGTTTCAAATGGCAGGGGAATTTTGTTTACAGTGAAAGCAATGCTTTTAATAATTTCTTTGTCATTTGTAGTTTGTTTTTGAGAAGGAAAAAGAAATCGATTGAAATCGTAAATCGAGTTTGGTGTGAAAATGTAGGCGATTCAATTGTTAGGCCATATCGCCCAGCCCTAATTCTTATATTGATCTTTGTTATTGGTGATGAAAATAATCACCAGATTTTCTTTGTTCTGTCTCAAACTTTTATCTCTTTTCAGTGAATGTTGGTCTGCTGGAGGTTTTAGATGAACATAAGATCAGTCTGAGGAGGAGATGTGAACGTGTTACTGAAGGAAGTGAAGAAAAGAGAAGTGATGAAACAGGAAGTGGAACCCTCCTCAACAGGATCTACACTGAGCTCTACATCACAGAGGGACAGAGTGAAGAGGTTAATACCCAACATGAGGTGAGGCAGCTTGAGACAGCTTCCAAGAAGAAGACCTTCAGTGAAACTCCAATCAGGTGCTGCGACATCTTTAAAGCCTCACCTGACCAACAGAGACGCATCAGAGTCGTTCTGACCAACGGCGTCCCAGGTGTTGGAAAAACCTTCTCTGTGCTGAAGTTCACTCTGGACTGGGCAGAGGGCTCCGAAAACCAAGATGTCAGTCTCTTGGTTCTGCTTTCGTTCAGGGAGCTGAACCTGATCGGAGATGAGCAGTACAGTCTTCTCAGGCTGCTCCATGTTTTCCATCCAACATTACAGAAGGTGACAGCAGAGAAGCTCGCTGTCTGTAAACTTCTCTTCATCTTTGACGGCCTGGATGAAAGCAGACTTTCACTGGATTTCAAGAACCATGAGGTCGTGTCTGATGTCACACAGAAGTCATCAGTCAGCGTGCTGCTGACAAACCTCATCCAGGGGAAGCTGCTTCCCTCGGCTCTCGTCTGGATCACTTCCCGACCTGCAGCAGCCAATCAGATCCCTCCTTCATGTGTGGACAGGGTAACAGAAGTACGAGGCTTCACTGACGCCCAGAAGGAGGAGTACTTCAGGAGGAGGTTCAGTGATGAAGATCTGTCCAGCAGAATCATCTCACACATCAAGACCTCCAGGAGCCTCCACATCATGTGTCTGATCCCAGTCTTCTGCTGGATGACTGCTACAGTTCTGGACCACATGTTGACTACAGACCAGAGAGGAGAGCTGCCCAAGACCCTGACTGACATGTACTCACACTTTCTGCTGGTTCAGACAAAGAGGAAGAAGCAGAAATACGATGAGGGACATGAGACGAGTCCACAGGAGCTGACGGACGCTGACAGGCAAGTTCTTCTGAAGCTGGGGAGGCTGGCGTTTGAACATCTGGAGACAGGAAACATCATGTTCTACCAAGAAGACCTGGAGCGCTGTGGTCTTAATGTCACAGAGGCCTCGGTGTACTCAGGAGTTTGTACAGAGATCTTCAGAAGAGAGAGTGTGATCTTCCAGAAAACAGTCTACTGCTTTGTTCATCTGAGTGTTCAGGAGTTTCTGGCTGCAGTCTACATGTTCCACTGTCACATCAACAGGAACACAGAGGTCCTGGGGGACTTCCTGAGAGGAAATATTCCCTTTTCCCTGGATGACTTTCTCAGCAGAGCCATGGAGAAATCCCTCACTAGTGAAAATGGCCACCTTGACCTGTTTGTTCGCTTCCTTCATGGCCTCTCTCTGAAGTCCAACCAGAGATTCTTAGCAGGCCTGCTAGGTCAGATAGACAACACTCCAGAAATCATCCAGAGAGCCATTGACAACCTGAAGAAGATGAACAGTTATAATATCTCTCCTGACAGAAGCATCAACATCTTCCACTGTCTGACGGAGATGAACGACAACTCAGTCCATCAGGAGATCCAAGAGTTCCTGAAGTCAGAGAACAGATCAGAGAAGGAACTCTCTGCGATCCACTGCTCAGCTCTGGCCTACATGCTGCAGATGTCAGTGGAGGTTCTGGATGAGTTGGACACAGAGAAGTACAACACATCATGGGAAGGAAAACAGAGACTGATTCCAGCTGTGAGGAACTGCAGAAAGGCTCGGTATGTTCGGATGTGATTCACATTTTAAAGCAACATGAAGCTTAAAGATGAACACTTTACACACATGCACAATATAAAACTATCAAAGTTTTGTGTACTAGAATGAAACCTGTTTGTTGAAATATTTCTACATGTGTTAAACTACAAATGTACAGAGATCCTTCTTGTGCTTGTATCAAGTTGGTGAACACAAGTATCTTCTATCATCTTCTGTGTGTGTGTCTTTGGGTGATGGAGGCTCCAGAAATAGAGCAGGAAAACTTGAAGATTACAGAGTTTGTGCTGAAAATGTTCTGACAGTTGTCATTTGATCACAACACATAATACAAACAAGAACATGACGTAAATACATGAGAGTAGTTTACATTAGTCATATAACACAACAACAAAACATGAATTTGCGGTTAATTATGTTGCTCAAGGACACGTGGACATGTGGACAGAAGGAGCTCAAGTCTCCATCTGCAAACCTGGTGATTAGTGACTGACCAGCTGAGCAACAGCTGCATATGTTAACGTCTTCTGTGATGTAAAATATGTTTCATAATAAAGTGTCAGATTTTATTATATTTCAATCTGTATTTACAGATTTATTAACTGTGGACTCTCAGAGACTCACTGTGGCGTCGTGGGCTCAGCTCTGAAGTCCAACCCCTCCCATCTAACAGAGCTGGACCTGAGTCGCAACAACCTGCAAGATTCAGGAGTGAAGCTGCTGTCAGCTGGACTGAAGAGTCCAAACTGTAGACTGGAGACTCTGAGGTCAGTTCATGTGTTTTGCTCTTGTGCAGTGCTTCTCCGCTTAGTTTAAAATCACAACAGAAGGTTTAACCCTCTGGAGTCGATTGACGCTCCGGCGCGTCAAAATCACGTGACCAATTGAAGCTGACGTAGCAGCAAAACGGCGCCTCTGTGAGTCTCGGTTCCGACTTTATGTGTTCGAGCAGCCTTCAAACTATTTACCAGTTTTTAAATCGTGTTGATAGGCCAAGTAAAACCGGAGATACGATATATTATGTCCGCCACGCTTTTTCGCTAACGTTGCCGTCACGTTTGCTGCGCGTTTGGTGCAGGAAGAGACGGTAAAGTCGGGCTTTCCTCACGAACGTGTCCGCAAGCAGGAAGTGTGTGGAAGCAAAAAAACGTGTTCCTATTGGTGGAAAAAGCCACCACACCAGCCAATCACAAAATTAGTTGGCAAGTCACGGGATCTGGTTGCTGGGGGCAGGGGGAAGATTTGGGAGAGACGGGGCGGAAAAGTGACAGCAGCTGTGCTGGTGACAGAGGCAGAGACAGAGATCGCGAGTTTTGAGAGTTGAGAGATTTGTGACATTTAGCGTGTTTGGAGTGCATAGTTAGTGTGTTCTGTAGTGTTTAGTGAAGTGTGTTTAGTGTGTTGTGGAGTCGTTTTTTTAATTTAATGAGTCAAAAGAATGTGGAGAAGCTGAATGTGCAGCAGGCAGTGCAGCTCTTTATTCAGCTGAGGAGCCCTGACTCTGAGGCATTGCCTGCATTTAAATGTAAATAGTTGCATATAACTTTGTAAATTTCAAAAACTTATGCACACATTTAGTAAACAACAATTTATATTTGCATTATAAGTAATCAAAATGGTTCGTTTATCATATTTGTGGTTTTTACAGTAAAAAATCTAACTTTTTCTTACTCGGATTTTATGTTTTTTTGTGATTTTAGGTCAATTGTGTTAATACAGTATGTCAAAATGAAAAAATAACTGTACAGTCACACATGTGAGGTTGTGCTGAAAATAATGACACCAAACAAGGCAAGGTAAATAGTTTTTAAGGTGAAATATAATGGTAAAATCAAAAATAGTCAAAAACGGCCAATTATACCCCAGACTCCAGAGGGTTAAATTCTCTTCAGTTCTCTTCACAAATCACAGGAACTTTTTTAAAGATTGTCAGTGTGAACAGTTTGGTTCAGAGTTTAGTTTGAACTCAAACTGGACTGATGTTAGTGAGGAAACTGTAGGATGTATCATTTAGTGTGCTGAAAAATGAAATCAATATTGGTGATTTAGTTCCATGTGAATAAAAACCTTAAATGAGTTCAACCCTTTTATACGGAATTTCTTTTTAAACAGAACATTCAGACCATATGATTTTACAGGAACTGATATGTTTCTACATAAAGCTGCTCTCATTCAGACACACACAGTGAAGCAAACATCTGAATGCAGGTGTTTGAAGTGTTGTGTCCAATCCATCACTTCAACATGTGATGATGTCATCATTCTGGAAATAATGTCACTGTGTGTTCTGACTCAACCAGTAAACAGGAGCATCAGTGATTCACTATATTCGTATAGGAAGGTTCTCAGTTCCATTAAGAGAACGGGCAGATGATGGAGGATGAAGCTCTCAGTCAGCTGTATGTTGATGAAGATGACAGTGGTGATGAGGATAGTCTCAATCTCTGCTCTGAAATGAGAGCATCACAAGTGCTGGATCAGGTGTTAAACTTCTTGTCATGTGTTCACGTCAATAATTGTTGATTTGATAAAGTCCTTTATTTGTTTTTTGACATTTTGGAATACAATAGAAATCATCCGTCATAAAATGACAAATGATTGCTCTGAATGAGAAGAAACAGAAGAGAATAAAAGAAACTATCTTCATGTCCAATTTGATCATTTTAAAGACCTGACTGAGATCAGCAGCTTGTTATTAACCTGTGTTGACATGAACAGGTGTATGAACGTTGAGTTGATGTTTGGATGATGTCAGTGGAAGCTGACATTGTGATGATCCACAATAACATAATGACGTCACTTCGCTCATTTTAGAGACAAGGTCATTGATTAGGACATACTAATGTTGAGCTGCACAGTTCAATCATGAACACATCTGATTGGACTATACATTGATTTTCATCCACATCATTTATTCTTTATTCAGATTGAGGGACTGCATTTTGTCAGAGATCAGCTGTGCTTCTCTGGCCTCAGCTCTACAGTCCAACCCCTCCTATCTCAGGGAGCTGGACCTGAACTACAACAAGCTGCAGGATTCAGGAGTGAAGCTGTTGTGTGGTTTTCTGCAGAGTGAAAACTGTCGACTGGAGATTCTGAGGTCAGTTCACTGACTATCTGTTAATGTCTTCAAACATTACTCACATTTGTAAAGCTGTAAATGTCATATTGTTCATATTTTCATGTTTCTGTACTAAATGTAGTCAGTCTGTGGTCACATAAGACGAAAGAAACTGGTCACTGTTAGCTGTTTAAATTCAAACCTGAACACACCATATTGGATTTTAAAATTCTTTTCATCCACATCATGTATTCTTTATTCAGATTGGAGCACTGCTGGTTGTCAGAGATCAGCTGTGATTCTCTGGCCTCGGCTCTGAGGTCCAACCCTCCCTATCTGAGAGAGCTGGACCTGAGTGGAAACCAGCTGCAGTATTCAGGAGTGAAGCTGCTGTCTGATCTGAAGGAGAGTCCACAATGTAGACTGGAGACTCTGAGGTCAGTAGAAGTTTGGAGACAGTTCATGCTGGTTTCAGCAGTATTGTACTGAACACAGTTAGTGTCAAAGTAAAGATCCAGTATTTCCTGTTTTCCTCAGTGAAGCTGTGAGAGAATGATGACAGACTTCAGGATCTCAAAGTGTTCTCTTATCTCAACACTAAAGAACTGATCAGTTCATCTTTGTCACAGCTCTCAGATCAGTCTGACTGAAGCCTGTGAATCACTGGCTCTTAATTCAGAGAACAATCCTTACATTTAGTAACCATGTGGTCTCTCTACAGAGAAGAACCTCTGCTAAAGTCCAGAAACCACAGCTGATACTGTTAGTCTTTGTGTGAACATGTAGGAGCTTTAATGTCATATATTTATCTGTCCGTCGTTTTTTTTGTCCAAATATTTTATGAGAGGCTCCATATTTACAATGATGAAGTATTCATATGTGACTGAGACTCTGACTCTGGAAACTTGCAGAGTAAACAGACTTGATGTCCAAAGTGTCTGCAGGTCTGTGAGCTTCACTCCAACAAGTTAACATGAAGCTGAAAGGAAGCTGGCTACGCTGCACAGCCGCTCCACTTGTGGTCTGAACAGGACTGAAGTCCTGCTGGTCTTTATATCACTGACTGGCAGCTGATTGAGGGAGTCTCTGTAACTACTCATGTATCACTTCTGTTGTCTCTCTTCTTCTCTCTGTCAGAGTCTGAATGATGAGGGAGGTAGAGGTGTTCAGAGGATCACCTGTGTCCTCATGATCCAGAGGTTGAAGCAGCACCATCAGTTGGTGTGTGGAGATGAGAGCTCTCTCAGAGAGACGCCTCTGTAAGAACACTCCTCTCCAGTTAGAACTGAAGAAGCCTCTTGGTTGAGAGGTGAAACGTCTGCCGACGATACAGCACACAGATTTACCATGACTGTGAACCTTCATCCTTCATCAACATACATTTAGAAGTTTGCACACTAAAAACACAAAGTTATATCCCCCTAAGGCCAGGGGATGAGGGGAGTAACGTCGTCAAGTGAAAACCGAGCGTAAAGGAGGGAAAAGAAACAGGATGTATGGCAACTTCCACGGACATCCAAAATGGCATTGTGTGTGTGTGTGTATTTATTATATATTTATTTATGTGTGTGTTATTTATGTTACTTAAAACATTAAAATTAAATGTTTCTTATATATACACCTTTTTGAAAATGTTTTTTTTTTCAATGTGCCTGATCAGTGCCTGATTAAAGGTCAACCTGAAAAGTAGTGTCCAAAGGAAATGCGATCTGTAGCTGAATCACTCTGGCTCCTGCAGCACTTTATGTCAGCTGGCCTACATGGTGAGCCAGATCAGGTGTATACCTCCAGACACTGGCAAGGAGGAGGCTGAGAAAGGCCTGTAACACACACTTACATTAACTTCTTACTTACTTTTGTTAGATTTTTATAAACAATTTTACACACTATGTTTATACTTCAGCGGAAACAATAGATGTCACAGTTGGACAGTTACAGTTAAAATATTGGCTTTGAACCATGAATTACCTTGTTTGTTTATTTATTTATTTATTTATTTATTTATATATAAGGTATTGTCCATCTATGGTAATTCATCCTACAATGTTTCAACATCATTGGCCAAAAAGCATTCCTATAATATTGGGGAAGGCAGGCTGAGCCCTCTGCTGGTCATACATTTCCAAATACATTTGATTCATTCAGCGAAGAAGACAGGAGAGGTTGTGGGTTTATATAATTGGAGACCTACCTACCATTAGAATTCAGTTTATCCTGAGTTATTGTATCATAGTAGTAGTATTTGAATGTGGGGGAAATGTTTAGACAGCAGTGGAAGATTAATGTGTAAAATACACTAATGTTAAACGGGCAGTAAATGTTTTCTCCGCCAGATAAAATTATGAAAGTGTTCAGCTTGTACATTGAGGAGGCCAGTTTAATAAATGGACTGTTCATATATACTTTTGACCATGCCATTTTTTGTGTGTTGAGGTATTAATTTGAAGTAGAACCCTGCAACACTTGTGTTTTGTGTTTGATACTATGCATGGTTTTCCTCACAAAAAAACAGACATTGAACAATAATTGCTGGAACTGACCACAAGAGCATGAGACAAAAAATGTGATTCTTTTTCATTTATGTATTTATTTGTGAATGTTTCTTCTACAACTTTTTGTGTTTTTTCAAGGATTGTGGCATTATTTATTTACATTATTTATTGCATCGACCTCTTCATCACAATGTGCATGCTGTACTAACTGTTTGAATACTTACCTTTGATTGTTACAGTTTTTTCATTGTGTACCTGTGTTTTATCTCTGCTCCTTTCCGTTAGAAGGAGGGGAGTTCCGATCCAGTTGGAAAGGTAACCTGTATATCACTACCCGATTCTTACATTTCTATTTTACTGATCATAACCCGTACTATCAAAACATCTCTCGTTGAAATATACCATGAACCCTAACCTTATTTCTTCATGTCCCACAAACATAGTATGTGTGTTTCCCTTCACAGAACAATGAGGGTTGTAGAAGTCATTGGAACTGAAGAACCCCACGATGAACACGTTCCTTACAAGCATTTGTGAACTTTTGACCATAACTGTAGACGTTTATTACAGAAGTACATGCACTTACAGTTTCAAGCAGTTTCATCACAAACGTGCCTCAAAGGCTTCTTGTTAAATTAACTGGAGATTTCATGGGCGTGAAAAGTGAGCACAGTCTGATATCTGCTGATTATCAGCCATCAGCAGCTTCAATCAAACTCCTCTGTATTAAACACATGAGTTGAGCTGTAACGTAAACCACTGACATTTTTCTTAGATTACAACACGTACACACACACACACAGGCTGCCAAGGAGTGTTTCACTCCATCAGTCTGGCAGCAGATCAGACAGGAAGCAGACCTCTGGTTACTGGTTAACTCGGACGATGAAGCTTCTCTCACGTACGCACAACAAGCTGCTGACTGGAGTTTGAACCGCCGTCATCTGAGGCACAAAAACACATACAATACACACACAGTACAGTGAGATTACACAACACACACACAGTACAGTGAGATTACCCTTAATAACCTCTGGTTTTTATTTAATTTTAAATAGACTGGCTGCTCTTTCGGTTGTCACTGCACTAAAGTTCACTCTGCTGCCTCTTTAATGCAACATGTATGAACCAGACAAAGTAACCCTCTTTTTATTTCTTCTCCAATCTGTGAAATTAACTTTCAACACCTCAGAGAGAGACTGACATGCTCATTGTCATTCAGAGAGAATATGCTACGTAGCCTAACCTGTTTACATTTTTTTGTGATTAGAAACATGGTTGTCAGTGATGTATTTGTGAGCCCCACTGCACTGTAACTGAAACCTTAGGCTGGGCTGATTTACAGGTTATATAGTTCAAGATCAAACCAATAAATGTGTTGTGAAACCGAAACTCGAGACAAAAAGAGGCTTAAAAACTCCAGTGGAAACTGCATCTGGGTAGTCACTCTGTAGGTATTTCACTATGAGAGCTCTTTCACAGTATAGTTCTGTTTTCCACTGAGTTAAACAGAAGTCAGACAGCGGAAATCCGTCCACCAGCCTGACCTGACGTGACAGAAACAAGCTGAACTTACCAAAAATAACTCGCCCCTCTGTGACCTGTGCTCTCTGTGGCACTGCTGTTTCTGGAAAAACCACACTGTTTACACTGGAACCAGTCTGCAGCAGATCCTGATTGATTAGGGGGGTGTCACCGTCCTCAGGCACAGCTTCTTTCATCCAGCGACAGGAAGCTGGTTGCTGCCGAGCCTCACGTATGAACTTGTTCCTCGGGAACAAAGGTCGGTGAGCGAGCAGTGATGACGGGCACGACGTGACTCGTCTGAACCAGCTGCATCGACATAATGACTGATATACTCCATCATTATTAAATATTTTATTATCAGAGGGCCTTAAACACATCAGGGGATCAGACGATACCACAGGCTGGCAATATTTACATTAAAGGAGCACTCTGTACTTTTGGGAAAGAACTTAAAGATCTTAAACTGAGCTTAAAGGACAACACATATTTATACTTATTTTCCTTTGAGAACAGCTTGTTTATTCACTGATGTTAAAAAGTGTGTATTATTACCTCATTAATATTGTAAAGAATAAAATTCTGAGCTTGAATTTCTTCTTCAGCTCTTTGAGTTTTCTGTAAAATATTTGATAATACCCAAAAGTTTAAAAGCTCAAATCAATATCCAAAATTAATATTTTTGACTTCTTTAAGCACGATGAGTCAGTAACTGACAGTTAATTCCTTTCTGTGACCTCAAGAATTTAATTATATCAACAAACCACATGTTCTGTAAAATCAAATAAATAAATAATATATATATGTATATATATATTATTGGTATTGTTATTATTATCTTAATAATATTGCAATTATTTCTATTGTTTATTTTCTTCTTATTTATATTATCATCATTAATATGTATTAATATTTTTACTTATAGTGGTAATTCTGTTATTATTGCTAGAACTTCTGTTGCTATTTTCTTCTTCTTCTTCTTCTTCTCATTGTTATTATTATTATTATTATTATTATTATTATTATTATTATCAATAGAATTATAGTGGTAAAATTCTATTTATATTGTGATATATGATGATATGATTATTTGTCTTGATATTAATATTATTGTTGTTTGTATTTTTGTTCTTATTATTGTTTTTCTTCTTCATCTTCTTATTGTTGTGGTCGTTATTAATATTATTATTATCATTATCATTGTTTTCATTGTTATCACGACCGGGTTTATTACCATCAGCTTCCGGTCCGGGCTCTCCCTCCTATCAGCTGCTCTCAGTGTTTTCCTGGCGCGTGCTCAACTTCACGTTCACTGTTTACTTCCTCGCGGACCGCAGTGAGGGAGCACGAGGGCTACATGCGACTCACCGAGTCCTCAATGGCGGCGGGCACGCCCAGCGCGCGGGCACGTAGCAGAGCGGAGAGCCTCGAGCTCGTGCTGTGTTTACTCTACAGCTGATCGATGTATTGATACATGTATTGATCCGTTTGAATGACTGATGAAGAGCGTAAGAAGCCTCGCGGATCATTATGAGCTCGAGTTTATTCTCTACACACGTCACGTGGACGTGTTCGACATATACATAATCAACATGTGACGTCATTATATAGGTTGGAGCTGAAGTGGGTCAGAGTGAAGTCCCTCGGAGCGAAACGTCACATCCGGCACGTCTCACTCCTCTCCTCGTGCACTCAAGCCTCACTGTGTAGCAGCAGGACGGTGACCGGAAGTGTGCCTTCAAAATAAAAGCCAGACACTACAACCAGTAGGTGGGATTAATGGTTGGTTTGTGTACGGAGCTTTTAACTGGATATGAAAAAGTCTCTGGTTTCCGCTGATGTGTCTCTGTTACCTACAACAGCAAATGAGCCCATCAGTGTGATGATACGCTAATTCTAAGTAGTCTAATTCTATAACTCTGACAGGCAGTGGTCGGGTCGGACCACTGACGAAACGATTTACGGCAGTCAGACCGGAACTGACGACACTCAGGACCACAGATACATGGAAAGATACGGCATAGCTGTTTTGTTGCTACGCTAGCCAGTGCTAACCGAGCTTAACTTTTGTCATGGCTGATAATGAGACAAAGAAGAGAAAAAGAATTCGAACCGAAGACCAACGAAAGGCCGAGAGGGAATCCGATCGAGCTCGGGCTGAAACACGGACAAACATTGGCGATTCCTCCGAGAGATGGAGACAGTTGCGGCGCTTGAAGGATTCAAGTCGGATTCAGAATTTGCCCGATTCCTCCTAGACAGGTTTGTGAATTTTATTTCATTTATGAAATGTAATGCGGGACGTAGTTTACAGCAATACATGAATGAATGTTGTTACAAAGCTGGCTAACGTTAGCACTAGATTAGCTCTAGATGCTACACTGGTAAAAACAACAACAAACGTCTTAGATCAGCATCCAGTTCAGCTGTGTGCTGCAGCCCAGCCGGCCTGCACCGTGCAGCGGTAATATCCTCTGTCAGTATAAATGATTCAGTTTCTTACTTAGAACAAAACATCCATCACAATCACTGTGACGGTGCTGTAAGCTAGCTCTGTAGCACCGTGGCTAATATATACAGCTGGGAAACTGCAGTGCAGCAGCAGCATTACACACAGTGACAACAGCAACATAAAGAAGAAAAAAAAAAAGTTTTCAAAGTCGGTCCCGTCTTCTTTCCGACGTTTCCAAAACAAATCTACACGCGCAGGCCAGACAAACGTCTTCACGACAGTGAGCGCTAGGGCTCATGGGAAATGCAGTCTTCATTCCGGCAAAACACCACCGCTTTCGTCCAGCGGGGCGCCAAAATCAACACTAATGAAAAGTCTGTACTGGGGCTTTAATGCAAAGGTGTCTCATAAAGTCCACACACATTTATTTATGTAGTGTAAGTGATCGTGTGGGTAATTTTTAAACAGTTTTTTCATGAAGATGATAAAAAATAATACGGCTTTGTTGATGTGTTGATGAAGGTTCTGTATCGTAGTCAGCTGGACTTCTTTCAGTTTGTTGAAGACCGGTCACCTCTCATCCAAAAGGCTTCTTCAGTTCTGACTGACTGGAGGAGCTGCAGGCTTTTAAACTCCGCGTGGGAGTGTCCTTACAATCTCATTAGAGCCACTGATGCCTTAATATAGAGTAGGCTAATGATAATAATAAGAATAACAATAACTGCAAAATGTAAATAGAAATCTGAGACTTTGTTTAATTGTAAAATTATCTCTTAAATCAACAAACATTTGGACACACTAAATCTTTTTCTGTCATACTAGTTGGGATGCACATTTATTTATCAGACAGAAAAATTACACACTCAGCTGTGCAGGAAAAAGCATAAACATTTGTCATTTGGCATCAGTCATGAGAGTCACGTAATTATCTGTTATCCTGTCGGCTGGAAAATATCCATATTCTGCATCCTTAGATAGTGTAGATCTCTCGGACTGTGGCGCATGGCCTTTATTTTGAAGTGCCAACAGGAAGTAGTACGCCTCCATGCTCGCTGACTTGACGGCGGAGGCTGATTATTACCAGCTCGGTGTCAACGTGCGCTCAGACACGCAGGGTGATCAGGCTCAGCTGGTGTTCAGCTGCTGACTCTCAGACAAACACTCCGCAAAGTTTTCATCCCCTCAAACTTGACACATGACATTATTTCCCTGCTCCAGAACTTTGAGCCGGTGACAGTCTGAATCCAGTCCAACCAGCCGCCCCACGACAAACTGTTAAGATGCCCATCATCGAGCACCTGTCGGACTCGGACGTGGAGCGTTTGGCGCTGGAGCGCGTCGTCCCGGCGCTGCTGTCCGACGGCTTCTACTACGTGGACGGCCTCCTCGGGGCGCTGGCCGGGGACGTGGTGCTGGACCAGGTGAAGGAGATGCACCGCTCCGGAGCGCTGCAGGACGGCCGGCTGGCAGGCTCCGTCCCCGGCGTCCACCGGAGGAGCATCCGCGGGGATAAGACCGCCTGGGTGAGCGGCTCCGAGCGCGGCTGCGAGGCCATCAACTTCCTGCTCAACCTGATCGATAAGCTGATCTCCGTGTGCGCCAGCCGGCTGGGAGGCAAGGCGATCCGGGAGAGGTCCAAGGTAAGAGTCCGGCAGCAGCCTGCGGTGTCATAAAGTGTGGCTGAAACTACGTTAAAGGTGCATTATGTAGATTTTTGATTCGGAATTTAAATCAGAAGTTTAAATTCCGAGTGCATTTAAAACAGTGGCAGAATTTATTGCACAGTGGATTTAAATAATAAATAAAGCTTAAAGGAAAACACACTGATGGCGTCCGTTTGTATTATTACCTTATTTATATTGTAAATATGAAAATTCTGAGGTTGAATTTCTTCTTTAAAACTACATAATGCTCCTTTAACTTTATGTTTTTGCATTTATTAACAGTAAGAGATTATGGAGACTTTAAGAGTTTGGATTTCAGGTTTAGGTTCATTAAAAGTGCTTGAATTGTTCTAGATACCCTGACAGCTTCCTGCAGGAGTGAAGCTGCTCGGCCAATCAACACGCAGTCAGCCGCAGGAGGAAGTTTATCAGGCAAAGTTCAAAGATTTTAGAGTTGCTCTTGTTAAGTTAACGGGCTGTTGTGTTGTAACAGGTGTTTAACTTTAAACTCTGAGCAGCTTCTGGGCGCCTTCGTCAAGTTTTTACTCGCGTTGGCTGATTTCTTTCAGTGTAATATATAAATACACGAGTCAAAAAGAAGTGAGAAGTCCAAACTTGAATTTCTTTGTTAATTTATTCTGCAAAAAAATAATTTATACAACATTTACAAATGTGCCCAAAAGTGGAACAATTCAATATACCATTTTAAATATATTTAATAATTTTAGGTTGTTTTTTTTAGGATCTTGTTCATGCAAACTGTTTTCATTATGTTGACATTTTAAAGGAGCAGTCTGTAGTTTATTATAAGAGAAAAATCTTCACTGACTGAACTAAATAATCAAACTCTTGTTTTCATTAACCGTTTGACTTTGTTGAACTGCAGGATCTAAATGAACCCTTCCCTTTTTTTCTGCCTACATTTCTATATGTAGATAAAATCTGCTGTTTTGAAACTGTATCACGTCCTAAAACACAGATATATAAAGCTGCTTCTCACACCTCACACAGATGTTTTTATCAGGAATGAACTTGTTTCATGTCGCTGTGTTCCTCCGTCTGCATTTCCACTCCAGCTACTTCCTTTTATTGTGACTCTTTCTTTGTAAGTCTGTTTTTAAAGGTTCTATATAAATAAAATGTATTATTATTATTATTATTATTATTATTATTATTATTATTATTATTTGAATACACAGTTTGGCACATAACCACCACGGGACTGGACGGATTTATTTTGAGTCATAGAAAATGATTAAATGTAGATAGAAGTATTTTTTAACATCTTATTTATTTATTTTTTCTGGTTTTCTGGGAATAAGATGATTTATTGTTAAATCAGATGTAGATTTTAGATGATGTACCTCAAAATGACAGAATGAGACAAATAATACCAAACCTTTAATTGTGTCTGAGGCTCTGAGGATCCACCAGCTGCTGATGGGGACAGTTGATATTCTGACTTTAATGGCTTTCAAACATCTGTATTCATGACGGAGTTCATCTCCACCCGCTTGTGCTGACTTAACGTTTAGTTATCAACATGGTCCTAAAACAATGATATGTCTTTATGGCTGTAATCATAAATTCAGCATGATGTAAGAGGGCGTTAGCGTGGGGAAAGTAAACAACGGTAAAGAGCAGATTTATTCGTGCAGCTTGTAGCTTGAATCTGAATATGGATTAATTATACCAGCAACAACTGTTTGTAATGGATTAGCTGAACCTTCGAGGGCTTTAACATTAAAACTAAACCTCCTGGAACAAACACTCCAAACAACCTGCTGACGTGACTTCATGCATGAACTGTGAGTGAAGAGTGAAATCCTCTCCTGGTCACAGACGTGATGTTTGTTCATGTAGCCGACTTCAGTGAAGTTTCATTAGTCGTTCGTTCTGCTGCAGTGATACATTCTGATTGTCTGATATTAGTTATTATCTTTTAAAGGTTAATTAAAACATTTGCTGGTTCTGGATGCTCAGATGTGAGGAGTTGGTGCAGAACAGTTACAACTATTAAAATATAAAGTCTTTTTGTGTTTTGGACTTTTGATCAGACAAAAACATCCACGATCGTCTGTGGGGAAATAAGTTTTAGCTGTTACTCAAGAATGAATGTGATAATCAGGATAACATTTTACACAAAGATGTCTGACAGGAGGTCAGAAGTTTAATTCACTGTGACATCATAATATTCTGCAATAAATGTTCTGGGTATAATTCGACACCACAGTTCAGGATCAGTAACTCCGTGCGGAGGCGACGACAGCCAGACGGTAATTCTAGTACAGACAAAGGAAATCGTTGTGAGCTCTGGTTTTATATTTTCTTCTAAATCACATTTGAGTTATTTGCTTGTTTGTAAAAGTTTCTAAAACCACCTTCTTAATGGTAAAGTTAGCTCAGCTTTTCATAAAGATCGTTGTGCGTGTTTCTGTCGCTGTGGCCGCTTCGTTTTGTAGATTAATTCAGTTCAGAAATACGATTCCTCCGAAAACAAGATTGTTGTAGAAAACACAAAAAGCAACAAATCTGAAGAGGAGAGAAGACGGAGAACAACCAGCAGCACGCTGGTTTTAATATTAGCAGAGATGATGTGAAACACACACACACACACACACACACACACACACACACACACACCTGTTCATGTGTGACAGCTCATAAAGACATGCAGATGTAGCAGTGAACATTCTCACGTACGCAACTATTCACTCCTCCTCAGCACACACACACACACACACACACACACACACACACACACACACACACACACACACACACACACTCACTCATTCAGCATGTCTGTCCTGTCTTCACGTGCAGCAGTAAACACTGAGTCCTTATCACCGTGTGTGTCCGTGTGTGTTATCTGATAAAACTTCTTAAGAAAACAGGTCAACCCAGTTACAATAGGAACACACACACACACACACACACACACATTTATGTGGAGATGCTGCAGGAAAATAAACAGCAAAGATCAGCAGGATTAAAAACTTTCATCTTCTCACAGTAAAAACTTTTAAGATTCAGGAAACTCAGTCACAGAATGATTATTTCATGCTGAAGTTTGAAGATGAGTTGGAGCGAATACTTCTGTATCTTCTGTCGAACGGCCCAGATTATTGGAACAGTAATTTAGCCTTCCTAACTTCCTAACTAACTTCCGTAGGAAGTAGAACCTTTTCTGACCAACACAAGTTCTCCACCTTCACGTGATCCTCGTCAGCTCCACTGTCTGTTCAACAGTCAGCTCCTCGGTTTTGCCGGCGTCGAGCATTAGATTGCTCTCCGCGCAGCACTCCACACGATTGCTGATTTCCTCCCGATAAGAGCTCTGATTGTTGTTTGTAATGCAGCCGATGGGGAGGATCCGGTAGAGGCTCTTATTCTGAAGAGGTGTGAAGACTGAGTGGGCAGCGGTGGATCTGACATCCTCTGTGGACCTTTTGGTTCTGAAAGCAGACTGGTGAGGGTCCGGGCTGGCAGGGATGACGTTGTGATTTGCTGGAGAACCAGTTTCTGAAAGGACGTCGTCGGGATGGGTGTGAGAGCCACAGGGCGGCAGCAGGCTGGACGAGACCCAGCAGACGGTTTAGGCAGGATGATGGCTGTTCTGAGGCAGGAGGGAACAGTCTCCTGTGACAGCGAGGTCTTAAAAATGTTGGTAATGATGTCAGCTCGTTGATTGGTGCATGATTTTAGTACGTGGTCAGGGCGAATATCAGGCTTAGCTGCAGGATGTTTCTTTTTTTTTTTGCTGTTTTATGACATTTTACAAGACGAAATGATTAACTTATTCACAAGAGAACAAAACGAAAGAAGGAAAAAATGTCTGAGTTTTAGCCAAAATACATTTAAATCTTGACGGACATGATGGGAAAGTTTTCTTTGCGCTGGAGTACAACAACATATTTACAGCCCAAACATGGAGTTTTTTAAAATAATCTTTCGTTGTAATCATTCCTCTGGTCCACAATGGTAGCAGAGTGTTAAGTTTTCCAGTCTGCGTGTGCTGAGCCGAAGTAAACGAACAGCGTTCTGATGTGTGGACTGAGGGCAGGGCCGTGGATATGGATCCTCTGTGGAAATGTTGGTTCTGACTGTGTTCTGTTGAGCGTCCGGGCTAACAGGGATGTTGAACCAGGTTCTTTTCTACTGGGTTAAATAGTGAGTTGAGAGTGAGCTGTTAAAAATGTAAATTTGATATCAATTAGCTGATTGGCGCGTGTTTCGGTCCACAGTCAGGGATGTTATCAGGTCCTGCAGCTTCACTCTGTTCACTCTCTTTGCTGTGGTTACTGACTGTTTGTTTGGAAGCCATTTTAAAAAACTATTTTCTAAGACAAACAATGAATTTACTTACAGACGGACGTGACTTGTAAGTTTTTTATTTGCTACCAATATGGAGCAGAGGATTAATTGCAGTGTGAGATTATAATCCCTCTCATTTGTTCTGTATTCATGTAGTGTTTGGGTCTGAACGCTGAGCTGAACCAGTAGGGACACGAGGAAATATTACAGCCAAAGATGAAAATACTCCTCATTTGTTGGGCTGTTATTACTGATACTTTGGGCTAAAATAACAGAATGTTAGACTTCATATCCTGTCAGATTCTTATAAACCTCAGATCTTCTTTCTGTCAGAATCCAGAGTGCGACTTTGGTTTCAGTCCTTTAGTTTGAGAACCAGCGTGTTGTGTCGGAGTCGACTGGAGCGGATCCAGGCGGAGCTGCAGGCGGACTGCAGCCTCACGCGCCACACGTAGCTCTGCCATTAAACTGTCAGCAGGCTGGAAACCTGCCAAACAACTGCACAGACTCCCCACACTCCTCCTCTCCCTCCCTCCTTCCTCCTCTCCACCAGGAGATAAGATAAAGTTGAATTGAAAACAGCTCTCGGAGGCGTTTTTGTTTTGAATCCCATTTTTCCCCACAGTGCATCATTTCCTCTCCACCCAGCCCTCCTGTGTTTCTCCACATAGCTTCAGTCCATAGCAGTGCAGCTGCATGATGATGATGATGATGATGTGTGTATGTGTGTATGTGTGTATGTGTATGTGTGTGTACGTGCTTTATTGCAGTGTGTAAACAGTCTTCCGTGATTGGCCTGTTTCCCCTCAGCTCGGCCGACCGTGGCGTTGGAGCAGGTCAGCGGCTCTTTATCAGCGTCAGGGTTTGTCGTCACCGGCAGGCGAGGAAACTCTACGTGCAGCTCTGAGCTCCTCGCACGCTGCCGGGGGTTCGACTCCCCGCGTCACCAACTGACCCCGCCCCCGTTTACATTAAAGGAAGGCGGGACCGGTCCGCTCCTTTTGCACGCGATGCATGTGTAAACACAGACGCTGACGTCAGTCGGCTACTACAGGTGTGTTGTTGTTGATGTTGCGTTCAGGGACCCGTGACTTTGATGAGGGTTCATGTACGTCATGACCTTCCTGTATAAAGTGGTGTGTGTGTTGATTATGGCAAAGAAAGCGCAGGAACTGCAGAGTTCATGGAGCGTGTAGAGGTGTAAAGGTCCTCACACACATTTGTTTTACAATAACAAGTGTTTGACGATAAAAGCTCTCAAGAGATAAGGTGTGTGTGTGTGTGTGTGTGTGTGTGTGTGTGTGTGTTGTGTGTGTGTGTGTGTGCCATGTGGATGTAAGAGATGATGCAGTTTGGTGTTTTAGAGGTTTTATTAACAAACATGTTCCTTTAATCAGTGATAAGATTAAAATATTTTCACAGATATTATCAGGTAGACAGACAGCAGCCACGATGTTTCACTAACAGGGAAATTAATCAAAGCAGATGCTTAAAGTTTAAAATATAATGAAGTTTTTAAAAAAAATCTCTTTTGGATTTTATAGCTTCATGTTGCTTCATTTTGACAATATCACTGATTGATCTTTTCTGCTCCGCGTCAGAAACTTTGCTGGTTTTATTGTAACATATAAAGTTGAACAATAACTTTAAGTTTAACGTACAACAAAAGAAAAAAACTAAATTGCTGCACATAAAACACAAAAAAGTACTAAATCAAGTTCCAAAAACACAGAAAAAAACAATACAAAAACTTAAGATAATTTTAAAAAATTAAGTTGTTGATAAGATTTATGGTTGTACATTTTATATTTATACTTATTTTTACTTTTGAATAAATATGTACACTTAGAAATCTAAAGTACCCTTAAATGTAATGAACTACTGAAAAGTGGCTGTGCTTTTTAAAGTCTTTTGTGTAATTTTAATATCGTGAATAAAAACATGTCTCAGACTGAGTGAAGCTCTGATGAAGTTTTGGTGAATTTTATTGTGGAAAATCATCTTTTCTAACCAAAATAATAAAAGCATAATATTCATTAGTCCGTTCCCTCAGTGCTGGAATCATCTTAACATTTATAAATATTGATGTGATTATAAAACAAAACTGTTTTATAATCACACATGTTGGTTTCAACATCATTCATGAACGATCTTCTACGTTTGAGCTGATGAACAGCAGCGTCTCTACACCTGCAGCCGAGCCTAAAGGGATCAAATCTTAGTTCATACTCCTGAAACAATAACATAAAAGATCATCAGTCTGAAGCTGCAGCAGTGAAACGACCTCCAGTGACCCACAGCAGCGGTGTGTGTCTGCGACAGACGATCAGCTGTTCGTCTTCCTGAGGGAGATCCAGACGTCGAGCCGTGTTGATGTTGACACAGTCTCACGTCTGATAGTCGTCTGCTGCTCTGTTTACCAGCCGCTTCCTGTTCGGGTCAGAAGGTCCCGGCGCTGCAGGGAAACCCGACCCCCACCCCGTCCTGTCTGGACCCGTAACGCTCCACATGGTCCTCGTTTACAATCATTGTTGTTCTGTGAGCAGTCTGAAAAATACTTTTACACTCGGAACTTTTCCTCGACCTCATTATAGCATCTGAATCCAAAATCAGTCAATCAACGTTTATTTATGTTGCAACTTTCAAACAAATCAAAATGCTTTTGAAAAAACATCGAATATCAAGAAAACAAAACAAACAATTTAATTAAGTGGTTTAAAAAAAGAGAATAAAAGATAATAAAGTAAATTGCTAATTAAAAAGAAAAGAATAATAAGAGTGATTATAAACCGTTGAATAAAGACAAAAGAGAACAGGTATTATAAAAATTAAAACCTAAGACGCTTCCATGTAAAGATGGTAAACTTTGAATCTAAACCCGTTTAAACCATCAGAGGGAAAAATGTTAAAATATTCAAACAAAGTTGATGCAAAAATGTGAAAAGCCGCCAATTTCCCTCTTTTTGAACCAGGCGGTGAAAAAATGACGCAAATTCTTTAATATTTAACATGAAATTACAGCTCTGATCCGACGGGTCGAGACCTCAGAGATTACTGTTCAACTTTTGGGATTACAGCAGCGATCCAGAGCTGACCCGCTGTGTTCTGTTCTGACCCGCTGTGTTCTGTTCTGACCTGCTGTGTTCTGTTCTGACCCGCTGTGTTCTGTTCTGACCCGCTGTGTTCTGTTCTGTTCTGTTCTGTTCTGTCGCTGCTGACTGGAGCTGGAGGGGAAACAGACTTTACTTTAGAGGAAAAGTGTGTCTGACTCATTGTCTCACAGTATCTCCCAACACACACACACACACACACACACACACACACACACACACACACACACACACGCGCATGTCATGAAAACATGAACACCCATGAATGCAACTTGTGTACGTGCAGCTGAAGCCGTCGACACAAAACCTCAACACACACCCTGATGTACAAAAGACGTATTGGCAAATCTCACACACACACAAAGGAGGAAGTTTCTGTAATCTGTCAACATCACTTCTCTTGAATCAGCGAGTCGCATCACGCAGCAGCATTTCATTTATTAATTTTTTTCTCCCCCACAACTTTTTCTCACAAGTGTTATTGATGACGCGACGTTAACGGTTCATTTATTGGAACTTTTTAGCATTTTGGTGTTATTGGTTGTCGCGTCCTCTCTGTTGGACCAACACTGGACATTATTTGATAACCTTTAACTGGCAGTGAATGAAGACGGACAAATAGTTTATTGATCCTGTTTAACAAACGTGTGATTCATGACAGATTTCAGTTTTTCATCAAACGTCATTCTAACAGTGACGTCGTCTCGTTGACCAAAGTTTAAACTTTTGGTTTCACATGTTTGTGTTTTTATTAGAGCTGCAACGATGGTTGTAATTCTCAAATATTTAATTCATCTCCAACTATTTCTCATAATTGATTAAATCTTTTTGATCACTTTTAACTTTTCTGATTCTAGATTCTTAAATGTGAATGTTTTCTGTTTTTTTCCTCCTCTGTGTTTATTATTTGAGGACGACATCTTGGGACATTTCTCACCATTTTCTGTCGTGTTATGGATCAAACAGCTGATTGATTAATGGATCAAACAGCTGACAGATTAATAACTGTTGCAACTCGAGTTCTGATGGAAACTGTTGTCTGTGTCTCTTCAGGCCATGGTGGCGTGTTACCCAGGAAACGGGGCAGGTTACGTCAAACACGTGGACAACCCGAACCGTGACGGACGCTGCATCACCTGCATCTACTACCTCAACAAGAACTGGAACGCCAAGGTGCGTTCAGGGACCTCTTGACGATCAGTAATTCGTAGACTGTGAGACTTTGTGTTGGTGCTGATGTAAAAAAAAACAACAGACGTATAATAAGAGAAAGCAATTTGATGTTTATTTCAAAGTTTAACACTAATTTCCAGACGTGTGAACAGAAGAATCTCCGTCACGCTCATCAGCTGATCTTTGTTGTCGTTCAGGAGCACGGCGGCATCCTCAGGATCTTTCCCGAGGGGAAATCCTACGTGGCCGACATCGAGCCGCTGTTCGACCGGCTGCTCTTCTTCTGGTCCGACCGCAGTAACCCACACGAGGTGCAGCCCTCCTACGCCACCAGGTAACCGAGCAACCAACCAACCAATCAATCAATCAATCAATCAGTGATCCTGACAGCTGACAGCAGGTCAGGTTTGTTCAGGTGATGCTGAGGGAGGAAAGAAAGCTACTCACATCGTTAACATCCTGCATTTTTATTGAGTACTTAGTATCTAAGACTTATAAGATAAACTGACATAACTGGAACATTTCTCGTCTCTAACAGAATAGATGTGTGTCAGCTTGATTATGAAATAAGTCCTTGACTTCTTTGAAACAAGATCTTATTTATTAGAATTTAGTTTTAAAAACACAGCTGAATCTTCATTTAAGTAACAGAAACAGTGTCGTGGTCCAACAGTTCTTTTTGGAGTTTATCGTATCGTTTGCTACAAATATCAACGTTTTTCCAGCTGTTGAATAAAAACTACACAATTCAGTGGAGGGAAAGTAGGAAGTCTCCCACAGGAGTGATGCTGAAAGTGAAATATTTATTATTTAGCTTCTTTAACATGTCATCTGTCAGACTTGTGCAAAGAAAATGTCCAAAATGTATTGTTCAGTTAATAATTTAATTGATATATTTAAACACAAGATAAAACAAAACAAAGTTGATTTATAAATATATGATTTCTAGCATTATTTCTGCAGATATCTTGGATTTGTTTGGTCAGAGAAAATTAATTTCATTTATGTCTGACAGTGTTTTCTGATTTATGGAGTAATTAAGAGATTCAAACTTGACTCTCTGTAGAAACCTTTGACTGAAATACATCAACAACATGAAACAAGAAGTCAGTAAACTGCCTCAGTTTGTTTTCAGTCAGCAGGACAAACGCTCGATGGTTATTTGGCGCCATCTGCTGTCAGAAATGTGTTAAAACAAAATCATCTGTAGGTGTTTTTATTTATTCCAATCAGGGCTGGACTGGGACAAAAAATCGGCCCTGGCATTTTTGGCTCAGACCGGCCCCTCATAATTAGCGGAGCACATCCGACTTGTTATTTATGCATGTGTTCCCCGAAGGAATGTATTTTACTATTATCCCAAACCCAACTTTAATTATTGTGAGGTGTGCATATGTTTACTGACTTGACTGGAAAAACGCTCACAAACCCTTTCAATCCTATAACTATGTCTTTAGAAGTCTGTCAAAGAACCATTGTGGAAAGCAAATAAGTACATTTACTCAACACATAGTTCTACCTCCTTAGGTATATTCTACTTCAAGCATTATGTATCATCAGCATCCTAAATCTCAGACGTTTAGCGTCTATTGTTAACTCCACCACTTTTGTCTGCTCTGTGTAGTTCAATTGATTATTTTATCCTTTTTATTGAAATCATCTCGAATAAGTATTTTCTGAATTTCCCTGATATAGCAGCTCAATTCTAATTCTCCAGGTTAAAAGGTGCCCCTTCCTTTAAAAAGATATTACATGCATTTTTATCAGGCTAAAAACAGGCTGCTTTATGAACTCATGCAAAGCAACTTGTCTTAAAAGCATTTAACACTGTGTTACTCTTATTCAATGTGGGCATGCCTTTTGCTAATAATACTTTTATACTTTTTTTTACACTTACTTTAGTAATGCTTAAATTGCAAAGCTTTTATTCATCATTTAGCAGTTTTAAAATCTGTTTTTTTAAAACATGTTTAACCCCAGCATAGAGGGTTGCAACAAATTCAAACTACTATGCAGCCTGTCAGCACACCTTTAACCTAAATATCTAAAATGCCATGATGGAGCCTAAAATGGACACTTGCTGCTCATCCAACACTTCTCAGCCTTGACCGTTTGCTATTTTATCAGAATAAGGTGTCGTGGCTGCCAGATTTTTTGAACTATGCAATACCAATTAATATTGATACTAATCAATCGTCATTGCTTATCATTCTCATGTAAGTAGAGTTTTCAAGGGGCCTGAAAATTACAAACCGACCCGGCCAGCGGGTTTTTAAGCCCGAACCCGACGCAGCCCGACATACCAGCATCAATTGTCTCTTCACCACACGCGAAGCCGGCCTGAACCCGCGGGTCCGGTCGGGTTGTCGGGCTGGCCCGACCCGTTGAGAACTCTAGCCTACATGTAAAAGAGCTAAGGTTACCTCCATCACCTCACAGTCCCTGTATTATCCTAACGTTACTACCTGCTTACCGGCTGTACTACACTGTCCCTGTCAGTCAGCAGCATCTCTGGCTGCTCCTCTCCTGCCCGCTGCTGCTGTCTTCACCTTCCACCTGTCCTTGCTGGAGCACTGCTGTCACAGAGGACGTGGAGGCTACAGCAGCCCCTCCAGCGCACATGTCTGGGATTTTAGCACATTTTGCAGCACAGTGAGATTCTTCACTCTCTTAGCACGCAACTCTTTGGTTGCTCCACGTTGCCACTCCTCACGCTCAACACAGTGAAACGAGCAGAAGTTACAGCTGACAGCCAGGGAGGGGTGGGGCCGCTTTCGTACGATATATCCTGATTGGTTCAGTCCACTGTCTATATTGAAGATGGACCAATGGGCCGTCCCCTCTAAATTGTGCTCTTAGAAAAGATTTAAATAAAAAAAAAAAAAAGAGGAGAGCTGAGAGATTTCATTGAAATAGCTCAATGTCCTTCAAGAAAATTCAACCAATGGGCCGTCGCGTTCGATAAAAATGATTTATAACATACATTTTTGATTAAATTATGACAGCCCGGCCCAAAAATGTGCGTCGGCCCACCGGGCATTGCCCGGTACGCCAGATGGCCAGTCCATGCCTGATTCCAATGAACTGTCATGTTGTTTATCACTCGTCTGTCTTTGTGTCGACATGTTCCTGGATGTGTTAATAAAGTTGTGTTGGTTTGTTTCAGGTACGCCATCACTGTCTGGTACTTTGACTCTGTGGAGAGAGCCGAGGCCAAGAGACGCTTCAGAGACCTGACAGGTACAAACACACCAGGGCTTCTCCTCCTTCTCCATCCCTCGCTCGCTCTCCTCTTCTTCTTGCTCTCCCTCTCCCCTGTGTGTTGATGATCTCTTCTTCTGTGTTTCAGCTCAGCAGAAGGGCAGCAGCTCCAGCTGACTGTGAGGAAACGTCGCCCCCTGGTGTTGGATCGCCCGACCTGCAGGAGAGGAGCGCAGGATTCCCTCCACCTCTGAAAGCTTCTGGAAAAGCTAAAAGAAAAGCTAAAAAAAAGACTTTTCACTGTGTGCTGGAGAGAACGACCTGCCTGCTGCGAGCGCCGCTCTCGCCTCACGAGCGATGAGTTCAGGTGACCCGCCGCTGCTCTGGACTTTTCCTGCTTCACCAGATGTTTGTGCAATAATCTCTGCCGACTTCAAAAACCGTGGACTGCACCTTAAAAGCTAGAGAGGAAGAGAGATGGAAAACAGTGTTTGAGTTTACAGACATGATGCGAGACGTGACTGCGTTTGTTTGCATTTCACTTTGCACCAATAAGAAAACTTTGGTTCTTTGTTTTTAGGAAAAGATGTTTGGCGTAAATCTATGATGATTAAAATTCCTGTTAAGTTTACTGTTTTTGTGCACTGATGTCATTTCTGACAAATAAAGTTTATTGTGAAACAAGAAGAAGAAAAAGAAGCAACATCACCAGACTCCCTTAACAAAACGTGTCATTTTAAGAGTTGTTTCATGAGGAGAAATTCTACAGACTTTGTGAAAAACTGCTACATTAAATTCTGAATCATTGGTGCCTTCTTGTAAATTCAGCATTAAATCAGAACATGAAGTTGTGTGTTGTCAGTTTGTAACAGCCAGTCTGCGTCTTACCTGCCAACATTTAGCTGCTGTTTGAACACATCACCAGACTCCATTTAAAAAAGGCTCAATTAAGTGAGTTGCTGAGTTAGGAGGAACTTTATAAACTTTGTGAAACACTGTCTGACAGTTTTGGGCCTTCTTGTATATTCGGCTTTAAATGTGAAACAATCAGTTTTTATTTTCCTTGTAAAACTCACTTTATGACAGAAGACAACATTTTGTGATGTCTAGCATGTCAAAATACAGTTAACAGTAACCACTATAGGCTACTTGCCAGACTCCATTAGAAAAAAGCTCAATTTAGTGAATAGCTATGTTAGGATAAACTTTGTGAATAGCTGTCTCTGATTCAGTTGTAGTAATTTTTGTCTTCTTGTAAATTCTGCAAACACTTTACATTAAATTCTTTCTGTATAAAACATGGCGTCTGTCTGTCTCAGGATGGATGTTGACACACGCTTTAGATTCATTTACAGAAATATTGACCTTGTCCATTAAAGTCTAATGTTTTGCTCGTCCTCTCTGCTGCTGTTGTGACTTTATGATCTGATAATTTTGGAGAAACTCTGACTTCTGTTGCTGAATTTTAAAATGGCCGCCGGCGCTCTTTGTGCTCTCCGTCCTCCGCCGGTGGAGAAGGACGAAGAGGAGATGGATCCACTGATGCTGCAGATTTGACGGATGAATAATTGATGCTCCGTTCAAACGGCTCCTCAGAGACGTTATTGAGTCCCCGTCCTGAAAGAATAACGCTCGCTGCCAGCTCGCACCTTTAAAACTGATGTGTCACTTCACTGCAGCCTGATCACTTTCTAACACGACATGTTGCTGTAACGTCTCCGAGTGTTTGGACGAGAAACATTTAGTCTCATGTTGATGATTTCGCTCAGTCAAGTAAAGTGTCTGAACTTCATCTGAAGCTTTTAAAGGAAGCTGTTTACTTTTTTCTACAAGATATCAACTCCAATTTGTTAAAGGCCCCAAAAACTCATCATCTAAATTAATTCTCTGCTGTGAAATAACCAAAAACACGACAGGTAATTGTGAGTACGTTGAAACTTAGATGGACATTTTTTGGAACAAGAAAAGACAAAAAAAAAAAAAAAATCTGGAGATAAAGATTTCCTTTCCCCAGTGGATTTCACACAGAATTTTTTAAGAAAGTTTTTACTCCTGGAAAATCTTTCTAGAAGAAAAATTAATGTGAAAAAAAACATAGTGAGGATTTTTGTGTGAATTTGAGTGAAAAACGTTTCAGGATGAAAACAGGAGAAAAAAAAATGTGCGAAACAGTAAAAAATATCAAATTCCAGGAGAAATGTTCGTGTTTCAGACAGTGTAAAAAAAAGTTTCACAAATGAGGAAATCTTTTTTAAAGTTTTAACTCCTGTTTTTTTTTAACCACCCGGTTAAACAAATCATTCAAGAGGTTTTTTTAATTAAACATGAGTGAGTGGAAATTACTCTTTATTTTTTTAAAGAAAAATTGTGTAATTGTTAAAAAAAAATTGAGGAGGAAAATAAAATTAATGTCTGAAACAGTGAAAAAAAATTCAGGAGGACATTTTTTTTTTTTTAGATGAACAGGAGAAAAAAAATTAATGTGTGAAACTAAAATTTCTTGGAGGATTTTTAGAGGTGAAATCGAATGGAATTTTTTTTTTGAGGAAATTTTCTTTTAGGAGAAACTTATAAAACATGGACTAAATTCAAATGGTGGAAAATACATTTCAGGAGGAGTTTATCGGTCTTTCAGTCTGTACTCATAAATCTTCTTCATCCTTTTAACACATGAAAAAAAAGATTCTCCCTCAAAACCTTTTTTCACTGTTTCACTCATAATTTTTTTTCTCCTAATTTTTTTTTAAAAATTCAAAATTATATATATAAAAAAAGGCAATTTCCTTTTGATTTCACACAAAAGAAAAAAAAATCCATAAATGAAATTTTTAAATAAAAAAAAATGTTTTTCTCCTGGAAAAAAAATCACAGAAGAAGAATTTTACTTTCACCTGTTGTTTAGTCATAAACACAAGAGAGAATCTATTTATTCTCACTTGTCCCTCCGGGCTTCCGTAGCTGATATAAACCTGATGATGTTTCACCTCATGTGTTTATTCTGCTGTTTAAAATGAGGAGCAGAGCATTTTATTTAAATTGTAGTTGTGAATTAATAAAAATCTGTCTGTTATTATTTTTCTCACATTGATTGTGATTATCTAAACAGATTTAAAGTTCTGCAGGTGCTGATGAACGATGAGCTCACCTGTAGTTTCACCGTTGATCCTCTGGATGTCTCTGCAGCTCCACTCTGGTGAAAACACACCTCACCTCTCCACCGGCTCTGTGTGAACCAGAGTCTGTAACTCTGGGAAGAGAAGGAGGAGAAGAAGGAGGAGAAGAGAGTGTCAGATGAGGATAACGTACCTCCAAAATGTTTAAATGTTAAGCTCTAATTATCAATATCTGCCTTTCCTTTTCATGAAGCCAGATTCTTCTACTTCCTCCACAGCAGATGGTTGAAGGTCAGCAGCTCTGTAGACCAGACTCAGTGCAAAAAATGTGAGATTTACAAAAAGACCAAAAGAAAACGCTGGGATGTTTGAGAAAACAAGGAGAGATAAAAGAAATACCTGCAGCCTTAGCTCATCGGAACCAACACCTGCCACACCAAACTCCATTTAAAAAAAGTGCAATTTTAAAAGAATCATCAATATAGTTGATCATTCACAGAAGCCTCAAAATGTAGGTATCAAATGTGATCGTCAACAGGCATCTTATTATCAAACCCTTTTGTCAGCCTCACCTCTATAGACCAAACTCCATTCAAAAATGTGCCATTTTAACAGTACAATGCTTGTTGACCATCACGTTGTATAATTGTCTTTTAAATTGTAGTTTATCTTTAAATTATATTCCGTCTTAATGTTTTGGCACCAATTTGGTACTTAGGACGTGAGATTACAAATAGTAAGAGTGACACTTAATAATAAAGTTGTTGTAATAAGCATTAATTAATAAGTAATACAGCTGTATTATCTAAATTATAAATAATATCTTTACTTTCTCTGAATTCAATCTTTATCTTAGCTGCACTAAACACTGAAGTATGTTTTATTTCTATTTTAAATATTTAAATAAACTAAATCCATAAACTTATTGTATGTAAACGTAATGTTTAATGTGTAATCCTCATGTTTAATGCAAAAATAAGGCACCTTGATGTTTTCATTGAATTTAAAAGAAGACGTCCTAAATATTTAATTCCATGTAAACTACGCGGGCCTGGCTCTGGCTGCAGGTTCAGATAACGGACCTGCACATGTGGAGAGGAGTTCATTAAAACTGATCTCTTCAGATCTCTGGCTCTAATGACTGACAGCATCAACACCGAGCCTGACGCTCGTTAGTGCTGTGATGGTCGATTACTGCTGATGACCTCACAGCTGTAGCTTCAACAGCAGCGAGCAGCCTCTGGTTGGTGGGAGGTCAAAGGTCAGAGGGGCTGACAGCGACTGATGTTCTGTCCGTCTGTAGGAGGACACAGTGTAGGAAGTCTGATGATGTCATTATTAAATCTCTTTGGAAGACTCACAGACCAAACTCCATTCAAAAATGTGGCACTTTAACAAAAATCTGCTTGTTGACCTTCACATTTTATCATTTTCTTTTACATTTTGATTTATCTTTGCACAATATTTAGTTTTACTGTTTTAACATAATTTTTGCTCCAGAGTAACATGATACAAAATATTAATTATTTATGACTATTAGAGTAAAAATCTTAAGTACAAGTAAGTGTATATTAGAAATACATTTTTACCTGCATGTATATAGTGGATACTTTGAGTCCGATATTAATATTATTATATCAAATATTATAGACTGAATCTGCTTGCCGATAATATTTTAAATGTTAAATTCAAATGTATGTAATTTGAGTAAAATAGTAAAAGGTACAGTATTAGTGGAGTGGAATTAAAAAGCGGTCTGTGAGTAAATAAAATTTACTTGACGTATTTTGACTTCTGGACTGTTATTAAAGATGTCAAACACTCACAGTGGATTTAGTTTAGGCTCAATCTTGTGGTTAGGTTCAGGAAAAGATACGCAATTATATACGTTAACTTATTTAATAAAACGTATCATATTAACAGATATATTTTGACTTTTGGTCACGAACAGGACACAAATCCAGAAAAGCTAACAGATTATTTAGGCTCCAGAACTTCTCCTGCAGTTAAAGAGCAATTAAAATGTCTGATTTTTGAAGAGTTCTGCAAATATATTATATACTTTACTGTCATTCTGATTTCTGTCTTAGTTCCTTCTGCATTATTTGACTTCTGTGACCGTCTGAACAGCGACCATTAAAACCAGAACAACACCAGAGACTGATTATAGAAATAAAATAACATTTTTTTCCTCGTTCTCATCCAGTTACTCAGTGATGGACTGAGAATTATCTCTCTGCAGACTGTAATGATCCCACAATGCAACATGAAACACAGAGCAGAGTTTTTCTCCAGGAACCTAAACGTCACATCGTGTCTTCAGTAGCGACGGCGTGTCTCTAAAATGCTTCTACAGATTTTGGTGATGTTTTGACTTCTGGTGCATGTTGGGAATTAGTGAGATCTGCCCCTGAGTTTTCATCTCTAACGCTTTGTTTCATCACCCGTCCGTCACCGCGATGATGAAAGGCCGCTCGTTACGCCTGCGGTGAACGACCGGCGCTGTCGGATCTAAATTCCACATCAGACCTCCTCACTGAGACGGACAGCCAGGGGTTATTAGAAGGAGCTTCAGGTCCGAGCACCTCATCACACACACACACACACACACACACACACACACACCAGCGCTGCCTGTGATCTATGATTCATGTGCGCTCATTTAAAATAGTGTGAAATATTTAAAGTTGGCTGGTCGGCCTCAGAGGGTCGACTGACTGACCTCTCGGCTCTTATTACTGCATGAGGAGGAGGAGGAGGTAATAAAAGTGAGAGACACGAGGAAGCCTGGATACAAGAGATGGATGGATATAAATAATCAGACTGAACGCAGCGTGATTTATCTCCGTTTTACGAACCGCGTCTAACTACTTCCTGTGTCGACTGCCTCTGATCACATTCTTTTTCATCATGGAGTAAAACAACCCCACAAAAAGTCGCGCGATTAAATCATTTTATCTGTTTAAGTTAGCCGGGCGCTAAACCCGACGTTAGCCGGCTCGACTTGAAGCCTCTCGTGCTTTATTTGGCTTCAAAACGGCACCGAGCAGCTTTGAACGGGGCTCCGCCTCCAACGCCGTGTCCAGATGTAATATAACATCCTTGCGCTCCGGTTTGGGCCACGAAAGTTGTTCTCTGCAATACCACGATTGACCACCGGGCCGGACTGGAAGCTGTGCAGGAAAAACTCCTCCGAGGCCCAAAAAAGACGTCTGTTGTTACATTTTTGATCCATAGAGGTTTTTATTTTTAAAACTATGAATATGATTAGAAAAGTGATTTAAACATCTGTGATGTCATCACAATGTAAAGTCAGTGGGTGGAGCTGGAGCTCGTGGGCGGGGCCAGCGGGGGAAACTGGGCCGCAAATTTCTTGTTGGTTTTGACCGTCCGCCATCTTTCCATCTGGTGTCGAGTTCTTCTATATAAATCTATACTTCAAAACGCCACCGTGCCGCCTTCACAGGAATTAACGGAGCTCCGCCTCCTAAGCTGTGTCGAGATTTGTAAAGTGTTTTAATTGGTTTTCGGTTAAACACCCGAGATAAGCTCTGTGGTTGCCACAGGCTGAAGATATTGACAAGATTTAATCTACATAAAACAAATCGTTAAATGTTCCACATCTTAATTATACAACACTTTTGGTTGCTAACAAGTGGCTAAATGAGACAACAGAGGTTGCGATCGAGGGACTGAGACTATAAAAGCATCAGGAAACTGTTCACTGAGGCCATAAATCAAGTGAGAAGTCAGGTAATTTTCTCATAAGCTTACAAACAATCAAACTCATTTTTGACACCAGTGCAGTCGCCCCCTGGTGGTCGGACCCCTCAGAAACCTTCCTGTGTGCAGGCAGATAATAAAGTGACACCGTAACAGTGTTGATTTCACTGGCAGTGAGCCCCAGATCCCCGTCTGTCACCAGAAAGTCATGTGACGCGTCGTCGTCTCTGCAGCAGAGAAACGTACCTGATTGGCCGCCTGAAGGTTAAAACGCCTCCGGGCTGCCCTCACTGTGCCGCATCTCCTCTGATCTTTCCGACAAAACGCTGCGAGGGAAGGTCAAGGAGACGCAGTGAGAGAGAGAAAATGCATTTTGTTTTTTTACCTCCCTCAAATCTTAACGAGCACACGTTCAAAACAAACAGGAAGTAAAGAGGAAGAAAAGCAGGAATACTGATGTGGAAGCTTTTGTAGTGTTTTAGGGCGAGGGATGGCTGAATGTGTCAAACAGAAGAAATGATGCAAGCTGGTAACAAATTCGAGAGAAATTTTTATTATGAATATGGCACCTGTAAGATGGTCAAAACCGGGTTACAGAAAGACGACCATGTGTGTGACATGTTCCTCTGATCGGATGAGAACCTAGTAAACTTATAAAAGAACAACTGCTATAAAAATGAAGTATGTACATTTTCGGATTTGCAGCATTATTCATGGTAAATGAACTCAAAAAGATGTCTTTTGAAAATAATAATAATAATAATAATAATAATAATAATAATAATAATAATAATAATAAAAAATAAGCCAGGCACTCAAAGTTAGCATCAGTTAGTCGTGTGTTTTTTCTCCCCTCTTCTGCGAGGGGGAAAAAAAATCAAAACAAAAAAATAGAAATGTACCATAGTTTTCTCTTTTTTAATATTTTAATTTGTTTGTATTTAGAATTTTATAACACTGTTAACATTGATAATAAGAGATTCCCTCTCTCCCGTATTTCAGCTACTTGGCACCAAGTTCCTCATAAAAGAATCTGTATAATTGTACAAGAAATAGTTAAAAACACAGACACAGTTTCTTCACAGGTAAATGAAGTGATTTTTCAATATTTGTAATTCTTAAACACTATGTATTTTTGACAGCAGCTGTGATTAAGGTTTTTAACGTTTTTAAAATCACCAGCAAAGTTTTCATTTTTCGACATAAAACACAGAAAAAACATTGAAACAGCTTGGACCGGCTGTTTGGTTTTTGTTACATGTGGGTGTATTTCCTGGTTTCGTCTGAGTTATGTGCCCCCCACCCCCCGACCCGACCCGACCCAAAAACTAAATCCCCTTGTCTTTACCAAATGGGGCCCTGCCATCCGTTTGTGCCCCGCCCCCCCTGCTTTCACGCAAAAACCACCAAAAGTAGAAAACGCTAAAATCCAGAGGAGCGCGGAAACAAAATGCTCCTGAAACGACTGAATTTAACATTCAACCACAGACGACCCACCAATCAAACCGACAGATCGAGCGGCCCGGATCACATTCATCTTCTTGAACACAAAAATAAATAAATTCCATCGTTAAATTCCAGAAGCAGTTTTTTTTTGTTGTTGTTGTTTTACATGTTAGTCGCAGTAACAAGACATTGATTCTCCACAGAAAGCACAGACGCTACAGATTGTTTTTCCTGATGTGAGGGGGGGACTGGAGGCCCGGGTGGGTTTTGACAATACAGACTTTTATCTTCCGACAGGCCTCCATCGCGTCCCCCCGTTTGGGCTCGACAGACTTAAAAAAACACAAGAAACCGCTGGACCGAAAAGTTAGAACGGAAAGAACGAGGGATCGATCACGTGAAACGCATCGGACGAACTTACTAAACATGCAGTTCAGTTTTTCCAAAACACCTATAAAAATAGATTTATAGTGCGAAATATTTTTTTCTTCTTTTAATTTCTTTAGAAATCTTTAAAACCGTTTTTTATTACGTGTCCTGAAATAGTGATTTTTTTTTTCTCCCCCCTTGAACCACTTGTGTAACTTTGTTCGTCCCGTGAGAGAAGTTTGCGCAGGAAGTCAACAAGTTCGGTGAGAACCAATGAAATACACCCAATGCACACAAGACGCCCCAAGGGACTCTGGGAAATGTTTCACAACTGAGGCTTTTGTGGTTTTTCCGGGACTACATCTAAAAATGCTACTTTAGGCTTTTCCTCATCATAATTTAATTCTCTATAGTGTAAATATTTATTAGTCATTCAATACTTTGTTGCGCGAGAGCCGGAAACTGCGATTCCCAGAATTCCTTAGCGGCAAAAAACATGGCTCCATAAACCTTTGAGCTAGTTAAAGAATCTTTTTCATCTCTGAGAGAAAGGACAGCAAGATAAAGAGGTTTGTATAAGACTACACAACAGCAAAAAGCAACAGCAGAGAGAGAAAGAGAAGAAGGATTAGAAAACCTGAACAGAAAACGAAACAAGAGGTCTTACAAAGACAAAAAGGAAGCAGCGAGGAAAAAAAAGGTGGACTCTACAAACGCTTTTTTAGTTTTTTTGCAAAGGCCACCGAACACGAAATTCCACAAACCTCCACTGGTTTCACTAAGACTGCAGATAGAGGGAGGTGGAGAAGGAGGCGGGGCTCGAGGGAAAGAGGGAGGCCAGACTCCGCCCCCTATCTATATCTCCATAAGCCCCGCCCATCGCCCCTCCCCCACACTAGAGAGAGCACAGAGAAGACAAAGGACAAAAACAGCTACAGTAGCTCAGTATATACTGCATATAGTCAACACACACAGAGAGAAGTCGCCATGAAAGACTTTTTGACAGCCAGTGACACTAAACACATCGGTAACACGTTTTTACGGCGTAATCACACTGGGTAATAAGGATGACGGGATGTAAAGACGGGGCTGTCAACTTTAAAAAGATGGATGTCGTGACAGTTTTTTTTTTTTTTATACTTTTTTTTTAACCGCTTTAATTTTTACTTGTTCTCATCTTTTTTTTTCTTTTTTTGAAACTCTTTTTACCCAAAAAAGTAGAGAGAAAAAATAAAAGTTACAAATGAACGAGAATCACAGTGCTGTAAAACACCAAACTTGTGAGATTTAAACATTTCATTTTTTTGGCAACGGAGGCTCGGGAAGAAGAAACACAAAACATAAAGAACAACGACCAAGACAACATTGTTTAAAGGAATGTGATTATTTTTTTCTCTTCCTCAAAAAATTCATATTCTTTTTTTTTTTCTTGTAGTTATTGGATTGATTGTTTGATTGATTTGATTGATTGAAAATGCATGTCTTTTATTACAATCTCCTTGTTGATATGTGGTTTTTAATCACAGGGTCCGGCGATGAGATGGAAGAGAGTGGATTGTTTAGAAAAAAATCTCGTGGAGGTGATTCTGGTTTAGGAAGAAGACGACGAAGAGGAGGAGGAGGAGGAGGAGGAGGAGGAGGACGAAGAAAGTAGTCGCACAAAATAAAAAACAGTGATCAAACAGGAGCCGGTCGAGGTTTTCAACATTCATTTTTCAAGTTAGTGACACTAGTGTATTAGCCTCAGTTTCACTGAGAATCAAAAGTGATTAAGTTAGAAAATACAAAACAAGTAAAAATAAAATTATGTAGCCTAAAATTCAACCAATCAACTCCATGTTGCCGTGCGGAGCTGCCCCTCGTGGCCCAATCAGATTATTTTAGACAAGCGAAGGGGGGATATGTAGATGACACATGGAGATGTCGTTGATTTAGAGGTTCTTAAGGTTCTTGCTGTGTTTCTGACTTTCCTGAAGGTCAGATGAGAAAATAATAAGACTTTAAAATTGTTCCCCCTCCAAAACCGAAAAAACAAAAAACCAACGATCAGTCTGTCAACGAGCTGTGGGTTCGTTTACAGCACCCACATCAGCCAGCTGAATCAGGGTTACTGGACGGTCGGTAGCACCATGAATCTGTAGATCGACAGGCAGAAATGTAGACGGAGAGATTATAGGTCAGGTAGACGGAGAGAGAGAACGATAGATTGAGATGGGAAGAGATGTGGAGGAGGTTATGTTTGGTGCGAGACCTGTAGGTAAACTCCTGGGATAAAAGAGGAAGTAGTAACATTCGATAATTCACAGGTCATTACCCGGTTGAAATTGCTTTTTTATGTTTTTCTTCTTAATGCTTGATTTGTAAGTTAAATCTGAGCTAGAATATTTTATATATAAAAAAACAAATAAAAAAAAAGAAAAGAGAGAAAAACAGCATTAATTCTCTAAACTATTCCCTCAATCGAGAAACGTCCTCAAAAACCTTTTTTCAAAAGATTGTTATCTCTGAGACCTGTCTGAGGTGCAGGAGCGCTCCCTCTTCTCGGTTTAAAAACTTTCTCTTCAAGCCTTGATCACATCAAGATACATACGGAGGAGCGCCACGTAGAGTTTTCTGTCCGTTACAAATCCCTGTACGTCCTCCTTTAAATACACACAATCAGCATCTTCATAAAGACGCAACAGAAAACAAGTCAAATAATAAAAATTATCTCCGTCAGGCTCCGGCGGAGTCCGTAGGCAATATGAATTCTCTGTAGGCAAAAAAGGAAATTCTTTACAATAAAGAATAGTCTGTTTTTTGTTTTTTTTGTTCATTTGTTCGACAGAAAAAACGTTGCTGATCGCAAGAAACAGGAGCGAAGAGAGAGAGACGGAGAGAGGAGGAGGAGGAGGAGGAAGATGAGGAGGAGAGAAAAAAGATAGAAAAAGAGGGACATGTTTGAGGGTCATTCATGTCTATTACACAAGCTCAGTTGCTCAGATTCAAAGTGCTAGAGTACATTTGTCATCCTTTCCTGTCCTTTCTCCCCTCTCGGAAACACAGTGCTGTGTTGATAAAAGATAGTAAGTAAATAGTCTTTCATGTTTTTTTTGTTTTTTTTTTTTACTAGTGAGTAGTCTTTTACTTTGACACAGTTGTTGATTCCAGGAACACAGTAATACGGTCTTGAATGTTTTGCGTTAATCCTCCTTCCTCTCCAGACTTGTCTGCGTGGTGTGGATCCCGTTGCTGTACACCGGGAACGGTAGCGTCGAGAAAAGTCCCTCCGCCGTGGTGAAAACGTTGGCCGCCGTCGGCATCTGGCCTCCCAGGGCGCCGTTGGCGCCCGTCACAGCCGGAGATCCAACGAAGGGGCCGGCGGCTGCTGCTGCCGACATGTTGAGCCTGTGGACGTGGTGGTAGAGCATCTCCATGGGCGTCTTAGGGTCCAGGCCGAACCCCGAGCTGTCGACAAAGTTCATGGCAGCGTTGGGGAGGAGGTTACCCTGCGCCATGGCCAGGGTGACGTCCGCCGGTGCGTACCTGATGGTCCCGGTGGTGTAGACCCGTGGAGCCGTTGTGTTGGTGGAAGCCAGAGTCCCCGTGACCCGGTGGACCAACGGGAGCACAACATTACCAGCCTGCAGACGCTGTAGTGCCTCGAGATCGCCAGAGTACAGCAGTGAGGAGGAAGAAGTCGATGAGGACGAGGAGGATGAGGAAGAGGAGGAAGAAGTGGTCGGAGTGCCTTGTTGCTTGTCCCGTGGGGAGGCGGAGAGAGGAGGGGACAGGGGGTCAGCAGAGGAGGCGCTGGAGGGAGGAGCTAAACTCGCAGCACTGGAAGCGGAGGACGGGGCAGAGCTTCCATTGTAAGGAGGCTTCCTTACGCCTCCTGCTCCTCCCTCGGTTCCAGGAGGGGTGAGGACGGAGTCAGGTATGGCCACCTGGAGAGAGCCTCCCTGGGGAGAGGGGAAGGTCTCATGGCTGCCCGGAGCGGCCGGCTTGGAGGTCATGCTGTACGGGGACTCGTTTCTGGAAATTTCTCTGTTGGGCGGGAAGTTCCAGATGCTGCTGTCGTTGTCGAAGTTGATCGGCTCCGCCATCTCCGTCTTGATTTTCAGGACTGAGGACGCCGCACCTGCGCTGTTAGGGGAGCCGGAGGAGGTGAGGAGGTGGGAGGAGCTGGCGGATGTGGCCTGTGAGGGGTCAACCAGCGGCGTGGTGTCGCCCATGGCACTGGGGCTCGGTGTGGTCGAGGACAGACGGAGTCTCCTGCTTCGGGATCCGTCCCATTTCTGCACTTTCCTCCTCTTCCGCCTCTTCTGGAGCTTGTTTCCTGCGTTGGCACTGTCACAATCCTGCACGTCTCCGTCCTCCTCCTCGTCGTCATCATCCTCGTCCTCCTCTTCCTCCTCCTCCTCTGATGAAGAGGTCTGTGAGTTGTGCAACTGTACTTCTTCCCCTTCTCCGTAGTGCTCTACTTTAATGTGAAGCCCGCCAAGATTACCCAATCCTCCGATGGCACCCAGTCCTCCCAACCCTCCCAGCCCCGCTAACCTCCCCAACCTTCCTCCTCCTCCTCCTCCCCCTCCTCCTCCACCACCTCCGCCTCCTCCCGTTGCCTCCTCCTGTTCCTCCACCTCTCCGTCTGAAGGTTCGAGGCTGTCGTCGCTCTCCTGGCTCTCGGGGTTGCTCGAGCTGTCTCCTTCTTCCTGCCGCTTCATTTCCTGTTCGGAGGAGCAGTGTGGTTGGCCGGGCTGCTGCTGGCGCTTGCTGTCCGCCTCCGGGTCCTCGCTGCGTTCTGCTTGGTGACCCGGCTTCCCTTCGGACTTGGCGTTCTCGTTGTCTGTTGGGTAAACAGGTAAGTTGGTTAAGATCCAAGAATCTGCGGAGCATCAACAACACTTTGACCTGCAGCGACTTCAGGACATTTTTAGCGATTGCATGGCTTTAATACCGGCTGCGACTGATGGTTGTTTGGTCTTTCACTTTGGTCCAGACTGAAATATCTCAACAAATATTTAAAGTTTACAATGAAACTTGTTACAGGGATCCTTGGTTTGTGTATCCGCAATCCTGAATCTACCGCTTTCTCTTTCTGCCATTGGGTGGTATGAAGAGTTACTTCAAACAATGTTAACTTTGAAGGTGACATAATCGACTGAATAACAACCGTCAAAAACATTTATAAAGACAGTGAGGTCAGCCTTATACACACCCCTTCAAAATAAGATAATGACTCCCATTTTTTAAGCGGTTTACAGTTTAATTCTTACCAGAGAAACAAATCTTTCTTGCATGAAAATAAAAGCAACAGGCGACTCATTAAAACCCGCCTCGTCTCGACTAAGATTTTCAGGATTCAGGTGGTGTGTTTGACTCCCAGGTGTTGATCTTTTATGTTTCCAGACAGGATTTCCGTGTGTTGTGTTGTGTTGTGGACGCACTGATGTGTGTTCAGTATCTGTAGCTGCTGCTGTTCAGGCATGTTGGCTCTGTCCAGCCCATTACACACACAACACACACACACTTCAAACCCTGCCAGCGCACACTGAGGCCAGCGGCTGCCCAGCTGGCAGCGCTCGGACTCCCTCATGGCACCTGAAATGTCGACTCAATTGCCGTGTCTGGGGAAAACCTTGTATCTCCATTAAGTGCGCTTTCCAAGCAAAACAGATTTATTCTCAGGCTGGAATCAAAACCGGAGCTGCGGTTTTAAGTGTTTCCCAGGGAGGGTTTGGTTTGGTTTATTGACTGAGCCTGTAAAAATGTCATACATCAGGATCTGTCAGGTTTAAAAAAGACCTGGACTTCTTTATGCTGCTGGTCCAAAATCTGTCAAACGTTATCAAACAGAAAAAGATACCAGGCAGGGTTTAATGGATGTTATCAAGATGCATTATGGGTTATTTTCTGAAACTTAACCTGAACTCGAACGGCTTCTGCTACTTTGAATTTGACCGTCCTTATTAAAATCTGAGTTTTGAAGGATTTTTCTTCCGTGAGTATAAAAATAAAGAGGCTTGTTGCTCCATGATGCGATCAGGAAGGGAACGTATGGAGGACCGACACACACAAGCCAACATCATAAAGATATAAATGATTCAATACTGTAAGTAAATGCCATTAAATGCACCAGAAATTAATGTACAGACAAGAAAAAAAGGAAAAATCCTCACTCGTCGCTCAGGGCTTCTGTTGTTTTAACTCACTTCTGTTTTATTTTATTATTTTACCATCAATTTCTAATTTCATACATTTGTTTATTCTGGATTATTTCTCTTCATATTTTTTTATCCACCAACATATTCTGTCTTTCCGTGCATCATGGAGTCAACCTTTCATCAACTGATTGATCAACATCATCGGCGTATATTGATTTTTCATGCCTTGATCGCGTCCTCAGTTGGTTTTATGTGTAAATTAATGCCAACAATTGACAGACTCAGTCATGAAAATCACCCCTTTTCTCTCAACTCTTACATTTTCTACTCTAATGCAAAGTCAAGTGAAGTGTTTCTTAGTAATCTCACCATCAAAACCGACAATCATTAGTCAATAACTCCGAGCCTGTTGGTTCCTACTCAAGACAGTCAAAGTAGATTTTGTCCCAGAAGTGTCCTGATGTTCACAGTCCTTAAATCCCACACTGAAGAGGAAATAGTTCATTTATTGGGGTCTATTTTCAGCGGCGGATGAATCCACATTGGGTGCTGCAGTGAGTATCAGGGACAGTAAGACGGCGTATTTGGTATCAACGCTTGTCTTTTTTGTTTTTATAACACGGAACAGCAGATAATTCAATTTTATCATCCGAGTAAAATGTGTCAGCATCTGTAAATAATTCTGTTAATCTTGTGATTGATTGATCTGAAGCTCACTTCTTAGCTGCTGTTCTGTAAATAATTTTCTGAGGAATAAGCTGTTAGTTAACGGTGTTCTCACCCTCTCCTACTTTTTATCACAACGTCGTTGTTATTACGTTGTATTACACGAACGAAACAATAATAAAAACACAGAGAAAAAGCCTCTTTCCCTTTTTTTTGGCACCGTCGCTCGCGTCCTCTCCGGCTCTGTGTAAACTCTGTCCTAACAGAGCAAAGGTCAAAGGTCAGACATCTCATTTTAGGCGGTGTTGAGTGTGAGCACCTCGGGCCTGTTGGAGCGCGGCTGAAGCTGGACGCCTCGCGCAGCAGCTGGCGTCAGTTTACAGCCGACAGCGTGCCAGAATCATTCTCCTGCAGCAAGAATAACAGCTGGCACTGATTCTCATCATGCCAACACAGGCTGCAGGACTTGATAATATTATGCTCAAGGTGGAGGCCATGTATTGGTTTAAATTCAGCTCCGCTGGCAGCGTGCGAGCTTTGTCTTCTGCAGAATTGGCTGCTTGAAATGTCGGTGACACACAGTTAAGTTAATCCTTGATTTGTATTTCTGGATCTGAATTCAGACGTCAGTGTTCTTAACGTCTAATTTATTCTCTTGTGTGAAGGCTCACATTAGGTGAAGGTCCCTGCAGTGGAAGGTTTTACTAGAAATATATTCATATAAAATGTTTTGTTATTTTTCAATTCATTCTAATCCCATAAGTGGCTCAAAAAATGAGTTGTTGACAAGGTTTAACTGTCACTTGTTAAACATTATTTGATCGTTCTATCTTGTGTCAGATCACCTAAAGACGCATCCAAGGAAGTGCGAGAGGTAAACAAGTCGCCATGACTGCGATGGCGTCTCTTTTACAATATCCACGTGTTTGACTGTCGTTTGACAACGATGTCGTGCAAATCTGGAAGAAGCTGCGTCGTGGCAGACTTCAACTGTTATTGATGAACTTATATTATCATTACAGTAATTTCACCATTTGCAACTAAAGTGAAGTGCTGGTTCTGGTGCCAGACCGTAGCATCGCATCATTGGGTCACTGAACATTTCAACAGTTTCCCAGCATTGTTAACAACATCTTAGCGGAATACGTCGACTCTTTACGAGTGTCGCTCCGGGTTTGCACGCCTTCATCCGCATCCACACATCACTGTTCCTGACCGCTGGTGCTTCCATTACTGAAAATAGTTCAAGACTTTTGTTTATCCTCCCGTGGGTCAGTCAGAAACACCCTACCGTAGCTCTGGTTGCTAAAAAATGATGGTCACGACAAACATGAAATTGTGTTTTCCTTTAAGGGTTGCTGGTGAACGTGGGATGTCGCGGCACCTCTTGGAGGCTGTTCTGTGCCGCTTTGTGGCCTTTTTTGTGTCGCTGTGTGAAGTTTGGAGGTATTTCTGCGGCGCTCTGTGCAGTTATGCTGTGTTTTATGTCATCGGTGGCAGTTTGCAGCGCTGCCAGTGAGCGCTCGGTCCCTGCAGCGGTTGGCGTTCATCGCCATCCAGCCTGGCACGGACGGCACACTGGCACCAACTGATAAAATATCTTTGGCTTCTCTTATTCAGGCTGTATCTCTTACTGCTGCTTATTATACTGGAAACAATTTGAAGAGGTGTTTTTTAAAGAACCGAAACAGGTTTTAAAAGAACGCTGTCAGAATATTTGCCTGTTAATAAACTTCTTCCTCTCAAGGGCAGCGTTTCTACTCTCGTCTCCATCTGTCTTTGTCTCCCTTCCAACCTTTCCTCAGTAAAACATTTATCTCCTGATGATATGTAATGCTTCTTTTCTTTTTCCACCTACCAGAGTTTTCTTTGGACTCAGACTCAGAGTCGGAGGTTTCGGAGGACTCGGATGTTTTCTCGGGCAGGTTGGGGAGCTGAGCGATGTCCATGGGCGTGTCTTTATACTCCGGATTGCTGTGGAGAAACACAAGAAGACGTTTTTACACATTAGCTAGTTAATTCCCTCTCTGATACTCTGATTGCTTCATATGAAACTTTTCTTTTTGAAGAAACAGTTCTGGTTCCAGTTTCTGGAGCTTAACAGCAAAACAGTGTTGCAGCAATTCTCTAAAACAACTGAAGACTCCAGACAACCCTTCAGACGAGATGCACGCTAACGCTTTTAGCTTAGTGGCTTCAGTGCAGATTCCAGCTTTAAAAAGGTTGTAAATAACGTGTTTTCAAATCAGTTTGGGATCTGGAGACTTGGATTACATCGGACGAGCTGTATAGAGCCAATATCTGTTTTTTCTTGGTCCCCGAGCTACTGTTGCTTAGCAGAATCCAGCAGCTCTGTTTTACTGTGAAGCTCCAGAAATATTCTGTGGTTTACGACACTTTTACTGAATTTTACTACTCAGTAAACAGAAATAAGAACACAGAAAATGTTTCTGGTGTCTCACGTTTAATCACACAGCAGAATCCTTCTGTTTAATGTGCATTTGTGTAAATTAATAGTGTAATTTACATCGAATAAATTAACTTAACTACTTGATTAACTGGTTGCATTTATGCATTTATTGATTCATCCATCATCGTTTGCTTTTTCTTGCGTTTATGTGCACATTCATTCATTAGTCTGATCTCTGGCCTCTCCGAACATCTTCACTCATGATGGACTGAGTTTGGTAAACGTGTCGATCGGATCAATCTGTCATCTACAATGGCGACCTCTGACCTGAGGACGTAGTTGACCCAGATGATGTTCTTCTCGCTGGCGTTCTTGGCGTTGATGGCGATGGTGGCACTGGACTGGATCCAGATGTACCCGCCGTTCTTCTGGATCCACCGGTAGTACTTCGTCACACTCTGACCCTTATTCATCACTGAGAGAGAGAGAGGAGGTTTGTTATGTCAGGCAGGATTTTGTTTGATACTCTGAGCCGATCAGGTTGTTCGCCATGAGAGGAAAAAATTGACGAAAGAAGGCGCGAGAGAGAGAGAGAGAGAGAGGGAGGGTCAGTCATCAGATGTCAGGTGACAGCTGGCTGAGAGCTGCTCTGCTGCTGCCGTCATTAATCAGACCAACACACACTGCCAGCAACTGAGTGTGTGTGTGTGTGTGTGTGTGTGTTTAGGTGTGTGTCTGTCAGACCTGAGACTTTGAAAACACACCGTGTCCATGATGTGTTTTTCCGGCTGATACCAACATGTTAAGTTTTACTAAACCACAACTTCACCTGTTGACTGTTAGCACGTTAGCATACCTGAGACGACCAGTGTTTTCTGCTCAGATAAACTGCGAGCAAAGCTGGTTTTTGTCATGTGTCAACAACATAACAACTGTCCAGATATTAGCTGTAAGCTAGCTAGCGACGGAAGCACACACTGTCTGAAATTCACCTTTTGCGAACCTGCTAACCTGACAGGACAGATTGTTTGACAAACAGAATCGTCTGCGTAGACGGTGCTAGAAACGGTTTGGACCCGGCAGCTGATGAATCAAACTAACTGAATCTTTCTCCGGCTTTTCTTTCAATCAAATAAAAACTCTCCAGTTCTGAATAATTGATGCTGTAGCAGCAACGCTAACCTCTGGATGAGTTGCCATTGTAGATCTGCAGATGCAAACAGAAAGTCCTCTGTTTGTTGGAGAAAGTGCAGATTGACTATTTCCACATTATGTGAGCTTATAAGCTGCTTACTAGTGAGCACTGCCGTGTCAGTAGCAACAGTAGCTGTGGTAGCGATCACTTATTTTTAAAAGCTTAGATCAAAGAAATACAACAATTTAATGTTCGCGACCTCAACGTGCGAGTCCATCTCATCCACACTTTTGCTAACAGTAGCATGTTAGCCCGCCTTGTCACGGAGCACCCTAAGGGTCGTGGTGAGAATCTTTTCAGGACTACTTTTACGTTATATAGCAATCACAACATTCCTGCAGCAAAGAGCAGCTCTGGTGACGTGTGATCGGCAGCAGCAGCAGACCGGGAGAGAG
>OZ023175.1:1386567-1416567 GCA_963678695.2 Diplodus puntazzo
TCTGTTCTCGCGGTGGAAACGAGGACAGATTGACTTTGAGATCTGACCCGAGCTAAGACCGGCTGTCAGCAGGTAATGATAGAGACTTAGAGAGCGACGCCTTTTCACAGAGAGGGATCACGCCTCGTCCTCCACTTAAAAAGAAGCCTTTTAAAATTTAGATCCCTGTTGAGAGAACAGGCTATCCCTCTAAAATACACCTTGATCGATTCCCTAACTATCCGACTCCTGCAGCAGCGGGAGAACCGACAGCAGACGTGGAAATAAATCCCTCTAAAAAATCTGAGGCTGCGAGCTGCTGCTGTTCTGCACAAAGTCTTTTTCTCACCTAAAGAACCTGCAGCTGCTGCACCACACAGAGAAACTACAAACTCAGATCCCTTTGATACAAAAACACAGTTTTCTTGTACTCAACCTGAAAACGTGCAATCAGACGGAGCAAGGCAAAAAAATACTATAATCTATTTCAGTCAATACTTTAGTAAATATTGTGGGAACTTTTTCCTGCAGTTTGACAACAGGAAGCTGCTTCTGGACCTCCTGAGATCAGACTGAGTTTCTTATTTCGTACGATCGCTCTTCGGTTCCTCGCTAGAACCACAAGTCGTTATCGTCAGTCAACTCCAAGATACCAGAGAGCAGCTTTCCTGAAAGACTCTCAGCTGAACGTAATGATGTATCAATATAAATACCATGTTGGAACCAGATGACGGACTCAAAAATCTCAATACCATTCTGACGTTCCGTTTCCTCGCTTCCTTTCTCTTCTCGTGGTTTCCTTGCATCCTCAGAGGGATGACGACGATAATGTTTGTGCGCCCACGCTGAAGGAACCTCCATGTTTTCTAACGCTCACCAAGCAGTTTTTGTGAGAAGAGAGAAACATGAAATTCAACGTAAACAAATTTAAAGTTTCAACAAAGAAACGTTCAGTTTTAACTTCTCTGTGGTTCTGCAGAAACGTACTTTACTCGCTGATGAGTCGCCATCTGTCCTCGGTTGGAGGCACAAAATGGTCGCCACGTTAATGTCCTGTAAATAACGGCACCAAGCATCTGCTGCTCACTACAGCGGTTGTTTCTGATGAGCCAAATTCTGTAATATTTACTTTTACTTTTGATACTTACGTACTTTTACTATTTCAAGGATGACTTCCACTTTTTCCCAAAGTAATACTCTAACAACATATCGTTACTTTTACTCAAGTATTATTTCTTCTGGGTACTTTTTTTCCAACGCTGCCGTCACTGACAAACACCCTAACCGGACCGTCACCGTCCAATTAGACGGAAAAGCTTCGGCACGTTTGCTGAAACAGTCGAGAATCATTAGACGGCGGCTCTGAAATCGGCTCCCACACAATCAGCGGCGAGTTCATGAAGCCACCGAATTAAACTGCCCACAGAAAGGCAGATTTCAGAACAATCTGCCGGCGCTCCGTTTGACGGGGAGAGAAAAGACTCGCCGCGCCGTAGCCCTCCGTTTCTGAAAGCCCCCCTTTCAGAGAGGAAATTAATTTTGAAAGAGGAAGAATAAAACGAGCAGCCGAGGTGAGTGAAGGTGCTGAATTAGACTACGCTCCACTAAAACCAAGTCATTTAAACCGCTGGCTGCCGGCTCGCCTCCCTGACCTCCCATCCTCACAGCAGCCACGGAGGAATAATCTCCCTCCATATTTCACTTCCTTTTTTTTCATGTTTTACACATCCTAACCTCCCCCCTCCTTGTTCCGTCTGACCCCGCCGGGCCGCCGTAGAGTCACTTCCTGATTGCCACTCTGGATGTTCAGAGCTCAGGAAGTTTCGGAGAAGGTAATTGAAAAAGTTTGAGGGAGCTTCATGTTTTATCTTGTTTTCTGGCGAGTTGTGTGACATGTTTTAGTTCGGTCATGAGTTACAGTGACTGCAGGCAGGATCATCTATGATTTAGTTATTTATTATTTATTGCCTGGATCTTCTGATTTTCTCTCTTTGTTGCTGCTCGGGACGCTTTACCAACCCAACATGTGTCTGTTTGACGTCCTGGGAATGAGACTCAACAGTCAGCTGTCTTTGTGGTGCGTTCAGGAACAGCTGGGACAAATCCTACTGATTCTACCTTTAACTTTAAGAGTCTTTGAATTCTATTAATATGACGTGAGCTTCAGTTAGCTTTGACCACAAATGTCCTTCAGAGGGAGACTTTTTACTCTGATACTCTGAGTACATGTCAGAGCCTGTAATCTATTACTTTACTGGAGGAAACAAGCTGGATCAGAACATGTTTACTGTCTCGGTTTGTTTAAAGCCTTTTTTCAGACCTACAGCATCGACTATCTGACCATCAGTCTACTGACAGAAGACAAGAGAATCATTCAGAGGCCTTGAAACGTCAGTAAAGTTTTGGTCACACACGCTGTAAATAAATGATAATGTTTAATGTGAATGCAGATAAAACTCCAGTCTCACACTGCCGCCTGAGTCTGACTGCAGCAGAAAGTATCTGATAGCATCTGCCTGTAACCTCTGTCTGCGGTTTGACTCCCATCAGCCGTGTTGTCCTTGCTGTGTGGTTGTTATTATTTGGCGTTCCGCCCAAACGCCTTCACTGCCTCCGACACGCCGTGAAACGCTGTGCAGCTCTGAACGCCTCCTCAGCTTTTACCACCACAGTAAAGATCCGACTGCAGCAACAAACAGCACGCCGCAAATCATCCAGACAGCCACTAAACAGGGACACCAAACCTCTGCCTCGCTGTGTGCGTGAGGCGGAGTGTATTATGCCTCCTGACAAGGGTAATAAGATTGTAGAGTTGCTGCGGCGAGGAAACTTTTCAAAGATACACGAGAGAGAGGATCGTCTAAGTGGAAACTTTAACTAAGTTTAAATCTAGAAAGACTGCTGCTGTAGACGCCAGAGAGGGAAGAAGACGACCATGAACTGAACATCTCGAGACATTTGAGTACGTCGTCTCGGACATTTTTTGTTTACATTATCACTCAAACAACTTCATATCGATATTAAGAATAAAAATTAACTGCAAGGTGACATGATTTGGTATAAAACAGCCGTTAATCTTTGAAAAATACATTTGATGTTTGTTAAAACTTCAGTTTCAGTTGCGCCGTTATCCCACCTCAACGATTGTATGACCGTTACAAAAAGTGGAATTACTCCTCTGATCGGCCAGCGGAGGTCGTAACAGAGCCGAATCGATGCTGAGTGTGACGTTCACAGTCTGACTACTGAACAGATCCTTCACTATTCAAATAAAAGAGAAACGTCCCACAAAGCAACGTTACAGAACCAAACAACAATCCGGTAGCAGGTCGAGACTTCGGAAGGTTATATCTGGAAAAACTACAGAATTCATCCCGTCTGTCCTCCCGACTCTTCATTCCAGAACAAGCACGACACCAACTGCTGCTTCCAAGGTGAGCAGTCACCTGTAATGATCTATGAGTGGACCTGATGGTCCAATCAGTGTGTAGTGTGTATCCAGGTGTACTCACAGTCCAGGTGACTCTGTCTGATCCCCTCCACGTCTTCAGCATGAATGAACTGGTAGCATCTCTTCCCCACGATGTCCACCGGGGTCAGGTCCATGTAGTCGCTGATCCTGAGACACAGGAGATCAATAACGTTATCGATTATGTTCTGAGACACAACATTTACACTTTATGATAATAACAACACAAACACTAGAAAGTATGTTATGAAGAAATATGATTAAGAGATTTTCTGTCCGCATTCTGAAACTTAAACGATTTGGCAAAATAACAGTTATAAACATTTACAGGTGATTTTTTTGTACAAATGACCTAAAACTGGTTTAATGTCATCATTGTATTTTTGTTCTAATACCTGTAAAAGTAATACAACCCTGTGAGGTTCAGTGGAAATGACCTAAATCGAGTCTCCGCTCAGCTGTTAGCCAGAATGCTAATGTTATGCTAGCAAGCCAAAGAAATTCAAACTCAGAACTGTAATATTTACAACATTAATGAGGTAATAATACAAACTTTTGCTCCATAGGTGAATAAACCAGCTGCTAACAGAGGACAATAAGGTGCCAGAACGCTGTTTATAGCTAGAAGGGTGGCAGGGTCCGCCACATAAACACAGAGTAAGACATTATAAATTGTGTTGTTCGTTTATTCAGTTAATTCATGAAAACAACGAGAGTTTGATTATTTAGTTTGTTTAAAATCAGCCAGTGAACCATCTCTGAGTCACTGATCGATTATTTCAATTTTTTCATCCAATGTTTTATATTTTTCTGAGAGTTTTAATATTAATGTGCCATTAACAACGACAGCGCAGCGTTACGAGCAGATTGTAGCACACTGTTGTCCATCGCGGCCTCTCAGGACTCCTCAGCCTGTTTCTGTCACACCGGATGAACTCTCGTCTCCATATTTGTGGCCCTGAACTGCAAAACGTTATGAAAGTCGTCCCTGTGCAGTTCTGGTACTCGACGATTAAAAGATTCAGGGAAGAAGAAGAAGAAAAAAAAGAGAGAGAGAGCTAATAACTGAACAAACAGAGAGTGAAGCCCGTCTGTCTATTGTACCGCGAACACACATCAGCTTTAAAAGGTTTAATTTGAGCGAATTCGCCACAGGATAGACGGAACAATTTCCCAGGTATCGTTCTGATGGAGGACGGGTGGGGGGAGACTAATGTCTGGCAGGCAGATAACAGCACACTCTGTTCTTTAGAAAAAAAAAACCCATCCTCCCATTTTCTCATTCTCTTAGAAACTCATCCTCAAAATGGGGCTGTAATGGGAGCGACGCTTGTCTGTTCGCTTTCTGTCGCTCCGCATTGAATATCATCATCTGCCTTCGCTTTGTGTCCCTTTTTCCACCCACAAAAAAAGCAATCTGTCTACCATCATTTCTCCCTCCTCTCTTTTTATAATAAAACATGAAGGTTTCTTCTTTTTTTTTCTTCCTCGGCCCTGATATGAATCTCCGCGGTCGGCCGGTTAACTCCTGAGCGAGATCCTGATGCCTATCTGCTTTATCTGGACAGAAGGAAGCGGCCGGATCCATCAGCGGCGTATTTCACTGTTAAACCGGGAGGATTGGGTCACACGTCCTCATGAATACGAAGCTCCGACAAGCCAGACAACTTCTCTTTTTTTATTTCCCCTCCAACAGCTGGGATGAAACATGAATGCAGAAACAGGCGCTGAAAATGTGAGTTTTAGGTTTGAGTGCTCGAAAAAAACTGATATTAGTACGGAGAGCCGACGGGGCCAAAATCACAAACTCATAAAAGAATAAATTAATATACAATGGACTTTTTTAGCTGCTGATTACACATTTTTGCTTTTTTGTGTTTATCTATAGAAACAAATTCTAAATTACGGAGGACTGGAAAAGCCGAAATCATATATAACAGAAATAATAATGATAAAATGTTTGACGCCCTTTATTCCGTGTTTCTCTGATGTTTGTATATTTATTATTATAGAAACAAGATCTTAATAATAGAAGAACTTAATAATAGAAGAAAAATAAACAATAAAAGATGTTTATACGGTATTCTGAAGGCGCTAAAAAAAATGGGAGTTTGAAACTGTCAAAAATAAAATACATAAATAAATTAATATACACATATATTAGCTGGTCTTTATATATTACTGCTTTATTTTTTGCAAATTATGGAGGACTAAAACTGCCAAAATCAAAAATACATAAATAACTATAAAATTTAATTTGAGTTGAAGCTCTTTATACAGTATTGCTCTAATTTTTGTATATTCATTATAACTGAAACAAGATCTAAATAATATAAGACTTAAACTGGCCCCAATAATAAATAAACAATAAAAGATCTTTATTCTAAAGGTGGTAAAATATGGAAGATTAAAACTGTCAAAAATAAAAAACATAAATAAACTTTTTTAGCTGCTCTTAATACATTGTTGCTACATTTATGTATATTAATTATTATAGAATCACATTTGAAATTGTGGAGTACTAAAACTGCCAAAATCAAAAATACATAAATAAATTGCGACTATAAATTTACATTTTCAGATCAAGCTCTTTGCTTAATTATGGAAGACAAATATAGAAAATGTACAACTTTATACTTAATTCATTGTTGCTATATTTTGTTGTATATTTATCAATACAGAAACAATTTCTAAATTATGGAGGACTGAAACTGCCCAAATCAAAAACAAATAAAATAATAAAGAATGACTATGAAATGATGTTTATCAGTGACTATCTTCAAACAGTGTCGTTCTTGTTTTTGTAAATGTATAAATTATAGACGACTAAAACTGCAAAATCAATCAGCTGATAAATAAATAAGTAAATAAAATCAACATTTTTAGATGAAGATCTTTATAAGGTATTTTTTAAGCTTCTAAATCACGGAGGACTGAAACTGTCACAATCAAAAGTCAAAATAAAGAAATTACATGTAACATAAAATGATATTTGATATTTATATGTATTCATTTATTTTGAAAAAATGTCCTGAAGATGTATTTTTTAATGAAAACGCCTGAGCTTGGCCTCCGCCCTCTACCTGTTCTCGCAGTAGACGATCTTGAGGTCCATGTTGACTCGGGTGACGAACATCTGGCAGTCGATGCGAACCTCGTTGATGGTCGGCGGCGGGAGAGCGTGAGCCACCACCACCATCCCCATGATCTGATTGGGCACCGAGCGGCTGTGCGTCAAAGCCATCCTGATGCGAAGACGTCCCGTGACGTGGATCACCTGAGCGGGGAAGAAAAGACAGACAGAGGAAGAAAGAGTTTATATTTATATTCTATATTATTATTGTTAGATAAGAGTCCAGAAGTCACGACGGTCTCATGAAGCTGAGGTCAGTTCTGATCCAAACAGGCTGATCGATGAGAAACTCTTATGGATTTTACCTCTCATGTTTTTTTGTTCTTCTCCTGAGCCGACTCTCAGGATGAAGTGAATGAAACAGAAAGAAAGAAACAAAGAGGAGAGGTGGAGGAAGAGGAGATGACAGTCAGAGGGAGAGTGAAGGGTGTAATTATCCAGGGCTTTAAACTCGTGTGCAGCTTCAGAAGTCTGTCGGATGCGACGGATCTGCGAGAAATGTTAATGAGCTGCTGCCGCTCGCAGGGGAAATGTTTGTCTTTTAGATGCAGAGTCACTTTCTGTCCCTCTCTGTTTCCTGTCTCTCTTTAAATGTGACAAATATGAGGTCGAACCAGAAAGGACAGACGAACAGTCAGGAAGTCTGAGGGTTCAGAGCAGAAACGTCCATGGTTGACATTTGTACTCAGCGTCTCATAACACCAGGACGTTTTATGATTATTAGCCAGAAAACCAGGTGATATCAAGGAGACCTGCAAACACTTATATCTACGTCTGTGGCGCCAAAACTGGAGGTTTTTTTAAAAGACATTTCTTTCTGTTCTTTGGTGTTAAAACAGGGAGATTTTTAGGAGATCTGGAGACATTTGCAGCGATTTTCTTGGTGTTAAAATCAGGTGTTTTAAGGAGACGTCCTGCAGACGCTTTCAGGGATTTTTGTGGCGTCAGAACTGGATGTTTTTAAGAAGAGCTGAGGACTTTTTCTGTGCTTATTGTGCCGTCGAAACAAAGCCTTTGTGAGGAGACCTGGAGACGTTTCCAAGAGGTTTTTGTGGTGTTTTTAAGGAGACCTACGTTCATCTCCAGCTGTTCTAGTGGCACCAGATCTAGGTGTGTTTTGAGGAGATCTGAAGACATTTCTTGGCTTTTGGGATGTTTTTGTTTTTAGGAGACCTGCAGAGATATCCAGCTGTTTCTATGGCATAAAACACAATGTTTTTAAGGAGACCTGGAGACATTTCCATCTTTTTTCTGGACACCAAACCAACATTTTTCACTCTTTTTGTCGTTGTTTCTACTGTTTTAAGCGGCCTCGTTGCAGCTTCGTCTGTTGATCTGAACACGAGACATGAAACTGATATTAATCCTGTAAACTACCGGCTGCTTCCTCCTCCGTCAGGTCTCTGCTGCAACACGGAGGCTTTAAAACTACTAACTGTAACACTGTGTGAGTGTGTGTGTGTGTGTGTGTGTGTGTGTGTGTGTGTAGTAATATATGCATACGTGTGGATGAATATTTATGTGCGTCTCTGTCTCCACAGCGATTTGCATGTGATCTGAGTCTGCCAGGTGGAACATGCTATACCACACACACACACACACACACACACACACACACACACACACACACACACACACACACACACACACACACACACTCAGTACTTCATTGATGGAGAATGTGTTTGTTTTAGAGGCTGCAGTGTTCACGACTGCTTGAACACAAAAGACAGATTGTAAACTCTGAACTCGGAGCAGAAACAGACTCTGTTTCTAACTTTGATCATCTTTTAGTGAGAATCGATGTTTCGGGGTGTAACATTGTTGATTATGTTGCAGATTAAAGTTATTAAAGTTAAAAAACAGCACAAGAATTATCTAAAACTGTTGATAAGAAGCAAACTCAAATTAACATAGAAATATAAACAGCAGTATCATCGGTATAACGACAGAGTCACGTCACACTTCTGCTCAAAACCCAACTGTACAACTGTTAATGACACTTCCTGTGCAGATGTTTCACAATAAAAGCCTCCCTTCCTTTCAATGTGAGACATCAGCGGACAATGTGTTTCTCTCCTGCTCCCTGCATCAACTTCTTTATAAATATAATTTTCTGTCTCTCGTTTGTCTTTTATCAAGTTAAATTATTATTTTTATTGCACTTACATGTTTATTTAAGAGAGTTAGACTACAGTAGACGAAAACATTTATATTATGAAGGAAATATTAACAAACATATAGATGTATTCTGAAATACGACACTCACCTGAACCTATAAAAAAAAAAACAAACACCACGAATCACTCTCAGTCACACACACACACACACACACACACACACACACACACACACACACACACCTATTCGTCCACGGTGGGATTACAGATTTCCATATTCCATCACTTCATTTGACGGTGAGCCAGCAGCTGATAATATATTCTGCTGTCACACTCACACACTGGTCAGATCTCATAATCCTGTCTCTCCAGGATGTGACGGAGAGTCAGCAGGTTTATCATGTTAACACTGATCCTGTGTGTGTGTGTGTGTGTGTGTGTGTGTGTGTGTGTGTGTGTGTGTGTGTGTGTGTGTGTGTGGTCATGCTGCGGCTGCATATTTACACGCCTGCTGTGACAGGAAACAGAAACACGACGCCGCTGTGATCAAATTCACTTCAGCTGCACCTTTCAAAGGTCCAGTCTGCAGCAGCTCGTGGCGAGGAGGCACACTGCAACCAACTGAACACCCCTCGTCTCACCAAAACGCTGAAACTGTGAAACTACGCGAGCTACAGGTGTGGAGGTGTTGACCAGCTCACCTTATATCCTGAGGACTTGATGTGAACTCCTCTCTTTGTGAGCGTCGACTTCATCCTGACGAAGAAGGATCGCTCCAGCGTGTTGTCGGGAGCCAGGAGGCTGGGACTGCTCGACTCCACTGCAACACACAGGACACACACACACGTCTTTATTTATATATTCAACGTTTAAAGAAAACACTCAGACGCACAGATCCAAACAGGGACGCACAGTTATACATGTTATGGATTCTACAAGACGGCCTACGTCAGTTCAAAGAGTGGAAACACGAGTGGTTTTAATCGGCGTAAAACAAATAAATACATTCATTCTCTCAGCGGGACCAATCGGCCAATCACAGCTGCTGTCAAACTGCCAATCATCTGAGAGCAGCTCATGGCGATCAAACAGCGAGATGTCAAAACACGTCAGGAGCCGAGACGAGAGGAACAAAACCAGACCAACAGGACGTTCAGGCACAAATCAGCCGCGTTAAGAAGAAATATGTCATTGTGTTCGAAAGCTGCGATCGCCTGAGGTCAAGACCGCCAAAATAAAAGTCTTATCCCAGACAGGAAGTAGATTTTCTTTCCTCAGCAGCCGAGACGCTCCAATTGTCAGCAGCAGAAATCAGCTGCATATTCATAACTCCATCCATCAGAGGGAGTGACGGAGGAGAGACAGCACACACACACACACACACACACACACACACACACACACACACACACACACACACACACACACACACACACACACACACACACACACACACACGCAGGAAGCCAACATATTTATTCTTTTATTTAAACCCGATGATTTTTAGAGCGATCTAGAGACAATGACCAGATGATTTTGTGGTCACAGGAATGTCGACCATCCCATCGAAACAAAGCCAGGTGTTTTTAAGGACACCTGGGGACGTTTCCAGGTGTTTTTGTGGTGACCAAAGTCGGCAAAACATTTCTAGCCATTTTTGTGGTACCAGTACCAGGTGTTTTTAAGTAGACTGGGAGATATTTACAGACCAAGGTCAGCAGTCTCTCACAGGAAGTTGGACCCTCTCCAGGTGTTTTTGTGGCATCAAAACCTTAATTTTTGGGGGTGAACTGGAACGTTTCTAAATGTTGTTGTGGTGAATAAAACCAGCCATTTTTCACAGGATGTCAAAATGTTTCCAGGTGTTTTTAAGGACACCTGGGATCATCTCCAGCCGTGTTTGTGACGACCAGGACTGGTATTTAAAGCCAAACCATGTTTATTCGGGCGATTGTATCGTATGTTCAGGAGAAGCAGTGGATGGAGGGCTTGTTTGGATCAGGATGGATCGAGTCCTGAAGTTTAAACAAATCAAAATCACAGATATATATTTGAACATATGACTCTGTGGTCGTTAGAGGTCCGTCTCCTCCAGAAGTTCTGACAGATAAATCGTTTGCTTGTGTGTCTTTGTACACGATGTTTACTGTATATATCGATTTGTACCAGTGTGTGTTTTTGTGTTGTGAACACTGTGCGGCAGGTTGTTTTTCCTCCTTTTACAACACACACACACACACACACACACACACACACACACACACACACACACACACAGGTCTCTGGCGGACGTGGCGGTTTGATCAGCGCTGATACGCGTTGACAACGTCTAATCTGAAAAAATTGAAAGAAATGAATTAATATGCAAATTCATCCTTTATAATATAAATGTCCTTGAAGGGGGAGAGACAAGAGGGAGGGAGGGAGGAGGAAATAGAGTGAGAGAGGAAGAGAATAAAGGGGAGGAGGGACAACAAATGAAAGGAGGAGACGGATGAAAGAAAAGAGAAAAAAGGAAAAAGGCAGAAGGAAAAAAGGAAATAGAGCTAAATGAGAAGGGAGAAGGAGGAAGTAAAGAGGAAGGGAAGGAAAGGGAGAAAGAGGGATGGAGAGGTGCTAAACGAGGGCAGGAGATGATAAAAGAAGGAGGAAGGAGGACAGGAAGCAATGAATCCCGAGGAAACAAAAGAGGAAAACAGGAAGATTAAAGGGAAGAGGAAGAGAGGAAAGGACAGAAATGACAGGAAGAGGAACATTAGGTGAAAGAGAAGAAAGATGTAGATAACAAAAGAGGGAATGAGGAAATAGAAATAAAGTTATAAAGGAGAGGTGGAGGGGAAGCAAAGGATGGAGGAAAGAGGAAAGAGGGGGAGTAACTGGAAAAAGAGATAAAAGAAGGAAAAGGGGAAAAGATGGAGTGAGAGGTGATGGAGGAGAGGAAGGAGGCTTCCCCAGACGACCTCCATCCTCCATCCCTCCGTCAGTCGGTCCGTTCGCTCTCTCGGTCCTCCAGGAAATCAGCCGCCGATCTGACGGAGGAATAATGATGATGGAGGGAGGACGGACGAACGACAGGGGAGCAGGACCCTCTCTCTCTCTCTCTCTCTCTCTTTGTTATTCACTTTGAATTAATAGGATTAGTTTCCCCACAGCAACACACACACACACACACACACACACACACAGTATCTCTTTCATTGTCATACACACCAGGTCTGCCCTTTCACTTCAACACACACACACACCTCCTTGCCAAGGCTGTGTGTGTGTGTGTGTGTGTGTGTGTGTGTGTGTGTGTGTGTGTGTGTGTGTGTGTGTGTGTGTGTGTGTGTGCAATTAAACAATTCCTGCATGAAGAGAGAAAAGACAAAAGAGGATGAAAGAGAGGAGAAGAAGAAGAAGAAGAAGTTGATAGAAGAAGATGAAATGAAAAGATGGAGATGGAGTGAGGGGGGAGAAAGAGGAGCCTCGGAAAAGAAGCAGAAGAAGAAGAAAAGGAAGATATGAGGAGAAAAAGATGGAAGGGATGGAAAAAAAAGGAGGAACAGGAGGTGGAGTGGTGGAAATGAAGAAGAAGAAGAAGAAGGGGGAGAGGAAGAACAGAGGAGGTTTGAGGAAAAAAGAAAAAAGACAATCAGGTGAAGAAGATGAGGAGGATGAGGAGGAGGAGAAGAAGAGTTTCAGGAATGACAAGAAGAAGAAGCAGCAGAGAAGGAGGAATAAAAGTAGAGGGAATGAAAGAAGAGGAGGAGGAGGAGGAGGACGAGGACCATGTGGGGATTCAGAGGTGTTTTCTCATTCTGCTCGTTCGGCGAGCGTTGCCGTGGCGTCTTCGGGGACGCCGCTCCTACAAGACAAAGATTAGCGCTACAAAGGCAGCAGGTGGCTGCCGGCTCCGCCGCCGCCCGACTCTGGGACCTAATTATCTACGGCGCGGAAACTTTCCCTCGTTTGAAGGACAAATGATTAATTAAAAAGAACAACTCACCTACGCCTGTGATCTTTGGACAATACCCAGAGTGCCGAGGGTTTCTCCGCACATGTGTGTGTGTGTGTGAAGTCTCAGTGGGACGGTGTATCATTGTCAGACAGTCTAATAGCGCTGCCTGGTTCAGGGAGCCCGTTGTGTCCGACTGATAACCAGCTAACGTGACGGCGCCACGCGGGACGAGACAAAGCGAGCTACAGCAAGGTCAACGCAACCTCCACCAGCCGCCGCCGCCGAGAAGACGAGACGAAGTGACGGCAGAGCGAGGAAGACACACATTTAACTGGCTTAACAAGTGAAACACAACGCAGCAGATAAGACGGACACATGTAGCAGCAGAGCGACTCACTTAGCAACTTTAAGTGGCTGGAAACAAACAGACGACGCTCAGAAAACAAGTTTGCACGGAAAAAATGTGATTTATTAAGTTGTTTTCACTTGGCACTTTATTGCTCAGCTCAGCAAACAAAAAAGTTTAGGCAACAGGAAGTAGCTGGAGCGTGTTTTCATGGCTCTTTTATGAAATCTGTGGCTGCATCCAAATCTCCCAGGCTAGCTGCTTCCCCCCGTTTCCAGTGTTTATGCTAAGCTAAGCTAACTGCATCCCGACTCCACCTCCAACTTCTCACACTCAAAAACAAAGTGAAATATTTCCTCCAGAATTGTTGAACTTTATTTCTCCGTCTCTTCTCCATCAATTCCTCCCTCCTCCAACCTCCTTTTACCCACAATGCAACAGCAGCGCCGAGCCGAGGGACATCAGAGAGGTGGCGGGCGAGAGGCAATCATGACAAATGTGCTGTAGCTCGCTCGCTTGCACGCTCACACACACAAACACACAAACACACACACACACAAATATATAAGGGCAGACATAACCTAAATATACAGTATATAAACACACACACACACACACACACACACAGAGGTGTGTGTGTGTGTGTGTATGTGGAGGCATTCATCACACACGCAGCGTATTGTCAGTGAAAGTTTAATTGTGTAAACACTCTGTAACTGTCCTGTCATATTCCTGCCTCTCCGGCTCACTATCGCCTCCTCGCCTGTAATTGAATTGCTACCGTCAGGGGGGAGGACGGGGGAGGAGGTGGGGGAGGAGGCGGGGGAGGACGGGGGAGGACGGGGGAAGAGGCGAGACTCGCCTTATGAATAGAGTGTGTTTCCTATCAGCCGGGATTTGACAAATTGTGTCAGGGAGAAAAGCCCAAGTGATAATTTTTCGGTGTACTGAAGGTTGTGGAGGAGGAAGAGGAGGAGGAAGAGGAGGAGGAGGAAGAGGAAGAGGAGGAGGTGAAGGTACAGGTGGGGGGAGAAAAGGGAGGAGAGCGGGAGAAGAAGGAGGATAAGGGGGATGGAGGGAATGAAGAGAAGGAATAAGAGGAGGACAAAACAGGTGGAGAGGGAGGAGGTTCAGGTAGGAAGACAGGAGGAGGATGTAGAGATCAGGAAGGAGAGAAGGAAGAGGAAGACGGGGAAGAGGAGGAGGAAAAGATGGAGGAAGACGAAAAGTTCTGTACTGGATGTACAGGTAGGAAAAAGAGGAGGAGAGGATACAGAGGGAGAGACATGAGGAGGAGGAGGGTGATGGGGAAAGAAGGGAGGATGTAGAGATGAGGAAAAGAAGAAGGAAGTAAATAAGGTGGAAGAGATAGAGGTAGGAAGAAGAGGATGAAGAGGAAGAGGAGGAATGGTGAAAAAGGAAGTAAAGAAGAAGGAAAAGACAAGAAGAAGCAGGAAGGAGGAAGATGGAAGTTGAAGAGTAAAGATGAGAGGAGACGGAGGAAGAGGAGGCGCAATTTTACAAAATAAAACATGAAATAACAGTAAAATTACACAATAAAAGAGTTCAGACAGATAAATTAATTACACACACTTTTTACTTTCTCACACAGAAGTACAGTGTGTGTGTGTGTGTGTGTGTGTGTGTGATGGTAGATTTCCTCAAAGCCTTTTCCCACAATGCAACAGCCTGGGAACCGAAGGTAAAGAAAGGTAAAACGACTCCTCCTCTTCTTCACCTTCCCTCCTCACTTCCTCCCCCCCTCTCTGCAGTGATATAAAAGGACTTTTATTTTGACGGTCTTATCAGGACAATGAGCTCAAATCAAACAGCGCTCTAATAGTCTGGAGACGCCTTGATCCCGGCTTCATCTTTCTTTCTTTCTCTTCTCTTCCTCCTCCCGTCTTTCCTCCGCTGAGACGCCTCCCCCCTCCTCCCCCCCTCCTCCAGCTCATCTTCCTCCCCCCTCCGTCTCCCCCGCCTCCCTTCTCCTGTGACGGGACTCTTAAGACTTTTATAAGCTGTCTTTAGCTTCTCCTCTTCCTCTTTTGGGAAATGAAAAGAAGACGGAGGATAAAAGAGGGGGGCAGGAGTAGAGACGGAGAAAGAAGGGTGTGGCCAAAAGTATGTGGACGCTTATTAACATAAACCACCACGTACGGTGGTCGACGCGTCCACATACATTTGGCCACGAAGGGAAGAAACGACGAGTGGAGAGAGGAGGGAGGACGAGGAGAGTAAATGAGAAGACAATTTGTTTTCTCTGATACGGACGACGAGACTGACAGCTCGTCTTTGTTTTGAACGAGGTCAGAGGTCTCACACACACACACACACACACACACACACACACACGCATACATACATAATGGAAAGATAATAAGTAATTGTCTGTATCTGCAACCTGCATAATTACTTCCAGAGACAGAGAGAGAGAGAGACGTGATTAAAGGACAGAAAGTGGAAAGAGGTGTAGAAATAGAGAAGAAGACAAAAGGAAAAAAAAAAGCGCATTTTACAATTATACTATTAAAATCAGTTTGCCAACATTAGCATGTTAATGTTGGTTGTTAGCGTGTGTTAGTTGGTTTTCTGACCCGTGTGATGGCGCTAAATTTAAAACGTTATCTCTCTGGATTGGACGCGATGAACGACGTACGACTGCGTTAGAAACTGGCGTGTTGGCGACTCGACCAGACGGAGAAAGTTCTGGTACTGATGAAACGAGAGCATCAGAGGAGAACCTGAACGCAACATCGGTTTACCAAGAAGCAAGGCACTAACAAAGACAGATAAGTGAGTTGCATTATGGGAAATCTGTCGTCAATTTGTCTTGACTTCATATAAGAGTTACAGCCTTTTAAAGAGTCTTAATAAAATGTTGGAAAATGACTTTTAGAAAAATCAGACGTAGCAGGATGCTAACATCAACGCAGCTAAACAACAAAACATTTATCTTTTTTTGGATGTAAAACACTGAAAGATTTGAGAAATAAATTCAATCAAAATGAAAGAAAATATAATGTGAAATCAAACAGCTGAGAGGAAAGATGACATCTCAACTAAAAAAATGGAAGGTAAGAAAAAACACCGAATAGAAAATAAACTTCAAATAAATACGATATTAAAAGAGGAGAAAGCAAAAGAAAAACAGGGAAAAAACAAACACAATAAAGACAAAAAGTAAAAGAAATTAGAAAAGGTAAAAAAGGAAATAATAAAAGAAGACAGTCTCTCTCTCTCACACGGACACACACACACACACACACAGATCCACAGCTGTTCACCTCCAACACATCAGAGAGGGGAAAAAAAAACGTTAATATAAACAAACACAACAAATATTACAAATATCAGATTTCCCGCAGAGAGGACGGGCGCCTGAACGCAGCGTCCAGTGGCTCCTCGTGTGGCATTTACTCTGAAAACACCTCGATCACAAGACAAACAGCAAACACAGCGGGATGTCTCTGGAGCCTACATTACCCACAATGCAACACAGAGCCTGCAACCACATTCGGTATCAACATTCTGGCTGATCCGATCACACGCAGACGGGTCGGTACGTTGGTTATTATCTAATGCCGAATTTAACAGAAGGCACCAGCGGCTGAGAATTTGTTGTCGCGGTTTCACAAAGTTTGTTTCAGTTTTCTTCTCACTCGACAACTCTTTAAATCGCACGATTCGTAAAGGGAGTCTGGTGATGTCGTGGTTAGTTCACAGAGGTCGAGAATGCCTTCGTTAACGGATTATCTTTATTATTTTTAGTTTCCCTCTGGGTGACGCTGGTTCATTGACAGGAAGCTCGACTACATCTGGATATTAAAACTTTAAAAAAATGGCCGCAGTTGAGCTTTGAATCCATCACGACTCGTCCGCACCTCCACTCTTTAGTTTTCATCTCCATCGCTCTCTCTTCGTCCTTTGTTTCTCAGAGTTCTTATTTCCTCCCTTTTAATTTCTCTCTCGCCTCTCGGTTCGTGTTTGGCGAGACGACAGCGGCGTCCCCAGATAAAAGACGACCAAACAAGAAAGGGAAGTATGAAAAAAAAAAACACAAGAAGAAGAAGAATAGGGACGAAGAAGAAACAGAGAGGGCGAGGATAACAGAGCGAGGACTGTGTTGGGTGTAATTGAATCCAGGCGGCGGCGGAGAGAGGACAGATGGATGGACTGAACAGATTAGCATCCGTAATCAGAGGAAGGCGTGCGCAGGAATAGACGCGGCGGCCGTGTTCATCGAGCTGCTAACTGGCTTCACAAACACGTCTGTGAAGAGCCGCGCCGGCTTCTGATGAACACAAACTACGACTTATTGTCTCTGATCAGACGGAACAGACGCACACATGTCGCTTCACACGATCAGACTTCAGTCTGAGGAGGAGACGCCGCCGCCGGCTCTGATCCAGAGACGAGCGTCAGAAGATAAAAACACTAATGAGGCATTCAGACAGAACGACAGGTGAAGTATCGACACGTCGAGATCACAAAGTCAACGACGGGACGGGAATTTAGAGAATTTTCCTTCCTTCCTTCTTTGTTTCTTCTCCTTCTCTCTCACTGTCATGTAACTATGTAGAAGTTCCTGCAGCCACATCTTAATGGAAGTACAAGTACAACATTGAAGTATTTGCTTCAAATAAACTGAAAGTAAAAGTACTCATGATGCGGAATAAATGTTATTGTATTGTAAAAGTTCACCAAGGTATCAATAAAGTTTTATCCATCCGGGCATGAAACATCTGTATTAATCTGAATCTGCAAAATTATTAAAGTAATCAAATAATTTAGCAAAAAGTACAATATTCACCTCTGAAGTACCTCAACATTGTACGTAGTTACTCTTCTACTTCCTGTCCCTGCCGTCACTTCCTTCCTGTTTTACTTCCTTCTCTTCTTTTAACATCGACAACCTTGTATTTTTCCTGTTTTCTCTCCTTTCGTTCTTTTTCATTCCCTCCTCTGAGTCGCAGTTTTCGTCTGTCGTGTTAAAACTTAAGACACACACTTGTTATGTTATACCCACAACACACACACACACACACGCACACACACGCACACACACACACCCTCGCTGCCTCTCGACAAATTAAAAGTTGAGTCTTGGACCTTGAGAAGTTCCCGTGTTATCGCCGTGGTGACAGACAGATAGCAGAGAGGAGTGCTTTATTTGCCGTCCGGAGTCGCCCTGTCCTCTGCCGCCGTTATCTGAGCAGCTCCCATTGTAAACAGCCTCGTCCTCGTTAAGGAGCCTAATTAGAAAACTCTAATAATAATAGCCTGTGATTGGCTATTGTGTACTCTAAAGATTCCATTTAGAGCGGCGACGGGCGGGCGGCAGTTTAATAAAACTTAACCAAACGGATAATTTTGCTTTAGTAATAATCCTCCGCCTCTGAAAAGTTCTTTGTTTGCCTCAAGTGGTTTTATTGCTTTTCTTTAAAAAACACTCATGACCCTGATTTAATTAATTTGAGCACTTTTGCTAAATCCATTGTGGCTAATTCTCCCAGTGAGCGAGCGTGGAGAGGATCTGCTGTATGGAAATCATTCAGCAGGTCTGACAAAGAGACCGCAGCGCTTTACGTTCCAGGAAACACCGGAACAGCTGCTCAACGCTCCACGAGTCGCTGAAGGATTCTCGTCACGTTGCTGTCGCGTGCTTTTCTTTACAGGAACACAGACACAGTCCTCACACTCGACATGTTTACATCAGACGTCGAGGGAATTTGAAGAGAACTTTTGAGAGTTTTGGTGCAATTTCACAAACTGTTCTGAGGGAATGAACTCGACTACGTAAAGCGTGATGTTGTTGCAGGATGACGCCGTGTACGCTACGTGGCTACGGACGTAAACAGAGACAAACCAGGAGACACTGGCTGTGTCCCAGTTCAGGTCTGCATCCTTCAGAGGAGCATTTGAAGGCCAATTATGTCACAATGACACGCGAAGGCTGTCCCAGTCTGAAGGCTCCTCCAGATGCTCCTTCTTCTCCCTGTTTTTGGAGGATGCACCGCTACTCACATAACCCAAGATTATTTGCGCGAAAATGGCGACATCGCGTGTCGTAGATCGTCACTTTCGCGGGCCTGGGCGGCAGAAATCGTGACGTAAGGGTAAAACATCTGGTGACGCAGCCAGGAAATGCTCCAAAGGCGAGACCGTCCCATTTAACAACGGCTGACGAGGTTAACAAGGTCTCTCTGAAGGACTCGCCTTCCAAGACCACAAAGGCCGAGACCTTCAGAGGATGCAGACCCTGAATTGGGACACAGCCATAACGGAGAGAGGTCTTTCAGAAACTACTTTTCACGGGGCAACATGTGATTGTTCTTGCATGTCAGTTAGCATCAGCCGCGTTGCTGTCAGGAGACGACGAAGAAATGCAGTGACTTCCATAAAACGTTTCATACTTTAACTCTGAATCACAAAAGGTAAAAACCATCTCCACCTAGCGTACCAACTTATTACGAATTTTGAAGTTTACGTATAACTTCTAATCTGATATTCTTCAAGATGCTTCATGGAAACACGGCTACTGTCATACATCCCTCCGAACAACGAGCCAATCATCAGCAAGGAGCCGTGGTCGGTTATTTACTGTTACGGCTGCAAATATGTACATAGATTTAGGTGACAAAAGCGCTTTGGTTGAGGTAATTTCAACTAAATATTAATAGAAAAACACAGTTTGTGAAATAATGATGAAGTTTTAATCTTTAAGACTTTTGTATCAGGAAGAATCTGACGACAGGACGATCAAACAGAGAGAGAGAGAGACTGTTTGTACCGCCAGATCTGACCTTTGCCTTCTGTCCTGGAGTCCGAGTGACATTTTCAAATGCAAATACAAACACGCTGCACCACACACACACACACACACACACACACACACACACACACACACACACACACACACACACAGTGAGTTTGTCCTTGGGCAGCCGCCTGCCGATGGCCGCTCTAAATGACATTAAACGTAGGTGACTGTAAACTTGGGTAATTATGATAAATGTGAGCGATTATGACGAATTATTCCCCTCCATTGTGCTAATAGCGTAATTAGCAACAATAATCAAAGACTTATGATGTTGAAATAAGGGGACGCCGCGGACAATTAGACTGCAAGGAGCTAATAATGGAGAACTTATGGTGTTTTCCTGGAGGGCAGAATTACTGTTACTTCCAGGGGGACTTTGAATTTTGGGTGTTTTTCTAACAAATTTTCCTCCCTGATGAGAGAAAATTGAAATAAATACTCAATTAACTGGGAGCTTTTCTGTGTGACGGCGTGAATGTGAATGAAACTACGTGCAGGCAGCAGGCGAAACACTGCAGGTGCTGCTCGGTCCGGAAAGACTCACATCAGAAGTTTAACTGGAGGAGGAAAAGTTGGAGATGTTTGACGGTAAGAGAGAAACACTGAGCTGCACACGGCTGTCTTTTAAATTGTTTCAGGACAGAATCGTGTTGTAAACGTGAACGTATTCGGCCTTAGGGTGAGGGTTACTCCGTGCATTCAAACAAAGTGTGAAGTGAGTTGAAACCTGAATGCAAACAGATCATTAAAGCAGCAGAGAACAAAGAGTTCAGATAAGAAGGGACAAAGGAAACAAGGAAATGTTAAAAGTCATATTTCTGTCAGAGGTGTCATCATGGTGTGGTCATGCAGCTGTGAGGGAGGAGGGTTTTTGAAATGTCGCCCTCGATGTGAGTTCAAAAATCACTTTGACATCAGAGATACTAAATACAGAAACGCACGGAGCCATCGTCACTCAGGATGGAGAACGTGCTGCTTTGATGAGCCAAGTTCTTCAGAAATTTAACAAACAAATTGTCCAAACTTTACGCCTTAAACCTCAATTCATTTATCAATGCTGCTGTGTTTCTGTGAGGGGTACTGATCCAGTCCGAAGCTCCTGAACCGCTCACAGACGTTGAAACATGTTTGATATTTGCGATCTGAGATCTGGATGATTAAACCGGTACTTTCCGAGCCAGAACACAACAACTGGACTCCCGGAGCAGCTGACGGTTCTGCTGAACGACGGTAAACATTCGTGACCTTGAAGCTAACGTTAGATAGCATCCAGTTCCCCCTGAAGAATAATAAAAAAACATGTTGTCCACGTCTCAAGTCATCCACACTCGTTTAATCTTCTGCTTTTGTTTTGTTTTTCTCAGTGCACCAGGCTAATCTCCACTCTGTTTACGTCTGCTTCCCCACGAGGTCACATGAGAATTAGGTTCAGTAAAGTTTGCCGGGTGATCGGAGGATGTTTGAGGATCTGGCATGCTGGATCAAAACATTTAATGTGATTAACACGACTAATATTTTTGTTGTAAACCTTTGTTGACATCACAAATCTCACGTTGCACGCTGACGTCTGGGCCTCAGTTTGTCAGTGTGCTGAAAAACTCGTTCTCAGTTGGTCGTGTGTAAAACACAGACAGATTTCAGGACTACCGATTAGTTTAGATTTTAACATCTTATATTTTTATAGTTGGACTGATGTGAGGAAGTGAGGTGACCTTCATCGTCATTGTAACAATAATAAAGGACACATGGTTAACAAGGTGAAAAAGTCACAATATGGTTACGTTCAGGCGACACAACTACTCGGTGAGGTTTAGAGAACGTAACGTACGTACATTGGTGATTAGAGTTTGTTTGTGGAATAATGAGCCGTCGTACAAAAGGGATTTTCGTCTAGCGGGACATTTTGGGGGACTTTGGGGTTTCAGAACGACAGGCGGTCAGGGCACAGACATCTTTGGTTGCAGCCCTGCAGCGATTTTTCATAAAAACCTTCTTTTATCCATCTCACAAAGTGACAGAAAGCAACAGAAAACATGGATTTAACTTGCTTTAACTGCTCGATTGTGTGCGGATATCTCACACGTTAAATGTTAAAACACTTGACGAATAGAATAATAGAATAATTTGGCTGGAAATGTAAAACTTTAAAATCTTGCAGTAACTCAAATTAGATGGTTTATGACGAGTACTCGCAGTGGACAGCTGTGACCTCCTCAGTCAGGCCACCTTGAGTGAGGAGGTCAAAGGTCAAAGTCAACACGCAGATCTGGATGTAAACGTTCCGGCGACCCTGAGCTGAAGACGTGGAATGAAGACGCTGAAGTGAGCGGCAGGAGAGTTTCCCTCCTCTCTCTCAGACGCTGAATTACACTCATGAGTAATAATTTTCCTCCACTCAGCCTTCAGAGCGGTCGGCGGCGAGCAGCCTCTCAGCCTCAGTTTGACTGATATTAGTCAAATTGCGTCATGTGCTTTTAAAGATGACTCTCTTTAAGTGCAAGAGGGTGTTGAAAGCAGCGCCGAGCTTCAAGGGAAGATCTCTCTCTGCCAAGGTCAGCTCATATTTTAACTCCAATTTCAATACTTTATGAGCGTGAGTGTAATTAAAACGATGGGGTCAGCTGTCTGATATATTATGACAGAGCAGCCGGCGAGGGATCAGTTATTAACTCCAGAAAAATCAGATTCAGGCTGATGAACTTCATGTGGAAGTGAAGCAACTCTGTGCTGGTTTGAACCTGCTGGAGTTCTGACGGATGGAGTTTATCACGCTCGACATCCAGTGACGGATGCAGCGGGTCCGACTCTGGATTTGCTGCAGTTTCACGTTTCCCGCATCGTTGTTAAAAAGGCTCTACTTTCTTACTTTTACACCTGTTTACTTGAAACTGTCAGAAACGATACGACTCCATCCAGTAAATGATTTTGCGTCCTCCAGATAAAGTAACCAGGTAGCAAACAGCCGTAGAAGCAGCTCACTGTGAACCATTAGCATGTGGAGGGATGCAGCGGAGCCCGAGTGTGAAACTTCACAGAGAAACAAAGTCAGCAGAGATCGATCGAGACTCCCTCGTGCACGGAGGAGGAGGAGGAGGAGGAGGAGGAGGAGGCGGGTGATGAACGGAGGAGCGCTGGAGAGGAAGCACGAAAGAAACAAAGACGCCTGAAGGAGGAAGAGAAGAAGAAGGAGGAGGAGGAACGACGATGTAAACAAATGGAAAAGCTCAGCCGGACACGTTAGCAGGCGCGGCGTTCGCCAGGTATCGACTGGAAGGAAAACTAATGACGACGGCGCCTCTGGAAATGCATTACTCATCGTCTGGAGTGGAGGATGCTGGGAATTTAAGGTACGACAAAACCGAATCTAAATAAAAAACAAAAGCAAGCAAACGTTTGAACAATTCACTTTTCGTGGTGCTCGCTGGTGTTCAGGCACTAACTGACAGGCTGAATTAATGTGCGTGATGATTCAGTTGGTTCATCAGTCGGTGGCGCTAATTTTCCAGTCGACCTTTGCAGAAGACGCAATAAAGCGCCGTGATTACAGAGCGCTCAGTAAAACTTCACATGACGTGTAACTCACATGTTTTATGGACGCTCTGATCGACTTTTCTGTGAAGAAGAAAACCAATATTTTCTGTGTTTCCTCCTCACGACTCAAACTGGACTCTCAGGATGATTTCACCTCTATAAACTCTTACATTTTTTAACATACGGCTCTTTAAAGTCCGTTCATCAGTCTTTCTTCAGTGTCTCGCTGCGCTGACGATTCAATCAGAAGAGCTTCGCGTCGATCGAAGACTTTAAACAGGAGAATTCTCTGATTTGTTACCCTGGACACCTGATATAAGCCCCGCCTCCTCCTGGGAAACACTCATACAAATTCATACCAGCCCCACCTCCTCCTCCTCCTCCTCCTCCTCCTCCTCCTCCTCCTCCTCCTCCTCCTCCTCCTGCTGCTGGTCCTCCTCCAGACGAATTAACATTAAAGAACACATACATGAATCTTAATCCTCCGTCTTCTCCTCTCTCTCCGGTCACATTATCATCGGGGATCACTCCTTCACATTCACACATGTCCGTCTCAAACCTCTCCCTCCCTCTTCTCTCTTCTTCTCTGGTCAAATTAACATTGCTAAGCACTCATGCACATTCAAACACGTCCCTACATCCCCGGCCTCTCTTTTCTCTTTCTTCCCATCTTTCTCTCCAGACGAATTAACACGGGAGAACAAACACCTTCGTCCTCCTTTTTTCTCTCTCTGGTCAAATTAACTTTGGGAATCACTCAGACATTCATATAAACCCCTTTTCCACCCCCGTTTGTATTCTTCAACGTCTTCATATCTTTCTATCTTTAGGGCAAATTAGCGTTGGGGAAACACCCGTCCATGTTTCAGATCTTCGTCTCGTCTGTCTCTTCAGACAAATTGACATTGACGACCACACATATGTCCTCACATCCTCTCCATCTTTGGTTTGGTGCGTGGGGAGGCTCGGTTAGAGGTTTGCAGAAAGTCAAAGACAAAAAAAAAAAAGAACAAAAAACCTCAAATGTGGAACTCCAATTAATTTAAAGCCCCCCCCCAACCTCCCCCCTCTCAACCATCAGCAGCACCAATCAGCCAAGAATAAATCCGCGGCAGATCTAATTACCGTGCCGTCTCCGAAGACCCCGGCCGCCGCGAAGCCAATCTTCCCCTCCTTGTTTGAACAGGCTGATGAACTAAGGGACTCGATGGATATCAAGTCATTTTGTTTAATTTATAAATGGATTTTCCCCTAATACTTAAATTATCATCAGCATGAGAGAGAGAGAGAGAGAGAGAGAGAGAGAGAGGAGCACAATGAGAAGCATTTGGAAGGTAAAAGTCTCCAACATGTGGTGCAGGAGAGGATGGAGGGATGAAAAGGATGGAGGGAGAAAAGGCGATGCAAAGAATCCCAACGAGGACGGCGTAACAGTTTATGGCAGTGACGGCTTCATGTGGCGCACTGATTATATTCAAACTTACTGCAGGGGATGCTGGGAAATTTAGGGAAAGTGAAACAGGAACATCTAAATCCAAGTGGTTTCAATCAGAGTCACACTCAACATGTTTGATCATAATTAGATGCAAAAATCTGCTTGCTGTAGCTTAGCATAGCATTCTGGAAAGACTGTAGAGAGAGAGGAACAAAAACTCCAACATCCACAATGCAACAGCTCCTGACGGCTCCACTCTCGCCTTGTATCTTTTCTTTCTCTCCGTCGTTTCACGTCTCAGATCTGGATCTTGTCGCCCCTGTAGAGAAAAAGACTCCCGCCGCCCTCCTCCCCGTGTTTCTCACCTGGTTCGGGCGTCTCAGAGTGCGACGACGAGGAAGCCGAGGACGCCCCGTCTTCGTTGACGGCTCCCTGGGACAGAGACATCCCTCTGCCCGGAGGAAGCTTCATGCCGAGCTGCTCCGCCATCTCCACGTGATCGCCGGGGTGGACGTAGTCGAAGACACTGCTGCCAGTCAGCTCCACCTGCAGAGAGAAAGACACGGTTACTCACCCACCGCCTCTTCAATTCATCCTTCATTCATACGCCTTTTCAACCAGACGTAACACGTCGGAGTTACAGATTTTGACATTTAAATAATTTTCAATCCATCTCTATTGAAGCAGCTTGAACATCGTTCAATCGGCACCAGGTTTGTTGGAAAGTAACCATCGTTAAATGGCCACTGGCTTTCGACTGTTTCTCGTTTTCCACTGTGTTCCTGACATTGAACGCAACACACCAGAAAAACAAAAACAGTAAGACAAACTAGTTTACTGGCAGAGGGAGGAGAGTTTAAAAACCTGCATATACGTCCACTTTAAGCATTTTCAATGTGTACATTTAATGGGGGAGAGAGTCGGTGCAGAGTCGGACCTTCTGGAGGAACAAACACCCAGAGTCACATCAGGTTCTGTTCTGAGAGCTCAGAGGTGACTTTTCAACATCTGGGATTAAAAAGTTGATCAGCTGACTGCAGCAGTGATCCGGAGCGGACCTCCACTGTCGGTGTTTCTGTTCTGTTATGCTGACTGCTGACTGGAGCTGGACGGGGAAATGGACTTGACTTCATGAACTTAACGTTACGGAGAAGTGGCAGAGAACCAGAACCAGAACCAGAGTCTCTGCTGAGTGCTGAGTTCAGTCAGAGGCTGAGCTCACACACATTCTCGGTCACGTATTATGTTCATTCACAACCACCATCCTGCCACTAGTCCTAGAGAGATTCTTTCAATCTTCTCGTTCTCCTGATTCTCTGCTGATGTCCTCCCTCTTCCTCCTCCTCTTCCTCCTCCTCCAGGTTGACTCTGTCCTCTACCCTCACATCCTCCGTGTCTCTGCCTCACGCCGCCTTTTTAACGCCAACTTCCTCCTCCTCCTCCGTCCAGCTCGTACTCATTCTTCTCCTCCTCCTCCTCCTCTTCCTCTAATCCGTCCCCCAGCGAATCAGCAGCGGCTTTTCTTTCTCATGGAAATGGAATAAATAAGCTTCTTCTTATTAAATAAATACAGAGTCCCTTCACCTTAAAGACTCTCATTAGCAGAGATAGAAGCGGATTTGTCTTCGTTAATTGGGGATGAGACGAGGGAGCGCCGCCAAAAACACAGCGTTACGCTACGCTCGCGCACACACACACACACACACAAACTGATTCATGTCAAGGTTATAAACACACACATACACATTCACATTTTGTGTAACGAGCACATACACACAATTTTCAACGGGGTCACGTGACTGATGTGCGCCGTCGTTTAACACGTGTGTTTTCATTTGTCGCGTAACAAAAACATTGTGCACATTTATTTCCACACGCTAATCTGGTTATGTACTGTATGAGTGTGTGTGTACTGTATGTGTGTGTGTGTGTGTGTGTGTGTGTGTGTGTGTGTGTGTGTGTGTGTGTGTGTTCAGGTTTTTGGGGGTCCACTGGGACTAAGGGGATTACATGGGTGTAATCCCTTTAATAAGAAATCCCTTTAAGGCAATTTAGTCCCCTCATAAAGTCTCATCTGGAGCAGAAAGTGATGATTAAGAAATGAGACTGATCACTGAATCACACACACACACACACACACACACACACAGACACACACACAACAAACACACAGAGGCACGCAGACCCTGGTGCACCATGGGAGTTAGTGTTCATGTTTACACGTTACAGTGCTAATTGGATCTACATTGTTCTTCCCCGAAATAACACGCCGACTTTTAATCAATTAAAACTTGGCACAAACTATTTTACATAAAGTCACCGTTGGAGCTAATTACACTGAGGGAACAATGCAGAGACGGAATTAGACATTCAGAAAGTCACTGCGACGACGCTTTAAGAGAATTATCACACGGCAGACCGGGAGCGAGCTCATTACTGTACTGGCCAATCAAGAAAAAACAACTTCCTGTGAGACTGAGCGCCACTTGTTAGCAAAATGCTAAAAGAAGTTAAAGCTCCAGTTACATTCATCAGTGTTGTCACGGAGCGTTAGCATCAGTTACACACTTCTGATGTGTGTTGTTCTTCAGTGTCAGCACTACATAAAGTTCTGGGTTGAAGTATTAAAGAGTGCAGGGATGAATGCAGCTGACATGAGCAATAAAAGTAGTGAAGTTATTTTGGTGGTTTTTGAAGCTGCTGTCTGAAGCAACGTGTCTTTCTGTCTCACTCCAGAATAACACTGGTTACACGAACATAGCGGAACGGCTACGCTGCAGTTTTGCGTGTTTCCCCGTCCGTTTTGCGTGCAGCACTGCCGGACGGCTGGAGTGGCGGACCGAGGAGTTCCCGCCGTAATTACAGAATAACGCACCATCACAATTACACATTACGCTGTCTGACTTCCTGTCCGCTTTGTGCATAATTCGGCTGAACTGATGTGCGGTGCTCCGGCATGCGGCAGAAATAGAAGCCTTACGTATCTGCAACGTAATAGATACGCAACATAGCTTCTGTGGTGGACCGGACACGGACCGGACACGGACCGAACACGGACCGAACATGGATCTGGTGGAATTTGGGGCTAAACACGGAGGTATCAGATATTGTTGTGGGCGGGACATTGTGTGGGAGGATGCTGCAAAGTAGTCGCCGATCTGACAGACAAAAATCAGAAAATCCTAAAAATCCAACCTAATAATCACCAGACAGTGCTTTACTTTACTTTGGCACTACTTTCCCTCAACCGCAGAGCGTCTGTATTCCCACGCCGGGCACTGTATTACGCCGCGGATCAGCTGTTTGGGTTGCACTTTCAGAGCTGACAGTCAACTATTGCAAGTAACACACTGACCTCATACAAACCCCACATCTAAACACCACAACTACCACTGTAAAGCTGCTCCTGCATCACGACCACCGTGGTCCAATATGTTTGGTTGGCAGATAACGTGACTCTGATTGAACGCACACAGTTTGTGCCAGAGTCTGTTTTTCACCAAACACATGTTGAAGATGTTGAAGATGTATGGCGACCTGAGTTTCTAATCAGCCCCCAAACCTTGGCAGCCGCAGCCTCTATACATCATGTTATCCTTCCAGTCTTCTACACAGAGGTTAGCCAAGTAATTTAACAGCATTATAATGTTTTTTTTGTTCTTTTTTTGAGGTTCAAGCTCGTCAAACACTGGGAAATATTCTGAGGACGTTCGAAGGACGGATATGTTTATAGAGGGAAAGAAAAAAATAAGATATTAAAGCGTAGACTATGAGAGAAATGTTGATTTGGATACAAATTGGATGCAGGAAATTCCTCAGTAATCTATTACTCCTACTACAACATTGTTGATATCTGCAGCTGAGAAAGCCCGATGACCTCGGTGCTGAAGACTCAACAGTCCGGTCAGGTTCAGTTTTGATGCTGTTTGTCTGTTTAAAGTCTTCAGATAAAACTTATTAAAACACAACAGAAACGACGGCGTTATCGCTTCACTCGTCCTCCGAGACAAGGACATCGAGTGACAAAAGACAATAAGAGTGACGGCGATAACACGTCCGACAGAGAGAGAGAGAGTTGGTGAATGTGAGTAAATGTAAAGCGAGTGTGTTGGTGTGAACCAAAGTGTGTGTGCGTGTGTGTGTGTGTGTGTGTGCTGATATCCGTCCTTCCTCTCTTATCAGTCTCCACTCCATATTTTAGGATGTGTGTGTTTGTTAGAGGAAACTGTTGTCAGCTGTAATTACCGCAGTGTAAATGTTACATCAGTGCGACCGTTCAGCAGTTTTCAACCTTTATTTAAAACACAACGGACGACAGACAACGAAGGAAAGTGAGAAAACACCAAAATAAGTTTAATCTCTTCCAAAGTCTGGTGTGTTGTAACGCTTAATATCCATGAGCCACGATACTTGTGTACAAAAAGCAGAAGTACTGATTCAGCTTCTTCACTCCAGTAAAAGTACGTTAAAATCTATGAACTTTGAAATTGGCCGAGCAGATTTACTCCTTTGTAACTGCAGCGAGTTCACAGCTGTCAAAGGTTAAAATGTCTGTTCTCAGAGGAAAATAAGGTCCCAGAACACTGTTTGAAGCTAGAAAGGTGGCAGGGTCCGCCACATATAAGCAAAGTAAACAGTATAAATTGTGTCGTCCTTAAAGTTCAGTTTGTTTATCCTGTTTATTCAGTCATGGAGTCAAAGAGGCAGAAAAACACGATCAGCCAATGAAGATCTTTCTCTTCTACCCCAAAACTACAGATTGCTCTTTTAATTAATGGCTGTACATGTTTACTGGGTCCATCACTGACTCCGATGACTCGGTACATCATGTCCAGTTTGAGGAATCTGCTATACTAATTAACAATATGTGAATTAAACACATAAACCTCTTTTGTCTTATTGTGAAGGGGAACAACTCCGTCCTGGAGAAACAAAACAGCAAATAAAAGACATGAAAACTGAAGCGGTGAATTCCCATTAATCAGCTTCTCACCCTCTGGATCACACTTTAATTAATATGGAAACATTTTAAAGCCACACACACACACACACACACACACACACACACACCTCAAAACAGTAAAAAACCTCTGTGTGACTTTGTAAAGTACTAATCAAATAAATTGATGTTGGCTCGCAGGGTTCAGAATTAATTACAGCATTAAACATTAGCTAAGTGGGGTAATATTCCAACTTTGATAGTGCATAATTACGCCGCTGTTAA
>OZ023175.1:1419067-1434067 GCA_963678695.2 Diplodus puntazzo
GTCTGCAGGGCTTCATGTCTGATGTCGGTTCAGCGGAAATTTACAGGCAGAGTGTAAACAGGCTTTCCAGCGGCGGACGCAGGAGCTCAGAGGAGCGACAACACAACAACGTTTCTGTTCGATCTGTCGAACGCGACTCGTTCATCAGCGAGCGCCTTCATCCGGGTCGAGATCCGTACTGACAGGAGCGAGCTTTAAGACCCGGTTCGGTCAGAAAGAGTCTGAAGGCTCAAACGTCGGCTTCTGTTTTAGACTTCGACGGCACAAAATCTCCCATCAAACATCACAAAGCTGAATTTAAACATGACACACACACACACACACACACGGACTCACAACACACAGATTTAGGCCACCAGCTGATCTGTGTGTCCCTCTTTCAGTTTTTATCTGTTTAATCAGTCGTCTCTCTCTCTCTCTCTCTCTTTCAGCCGTTCATTCTGCAGCTCGCTCGCTCGTTCACAAAATCCACTGAGCGCTCTAAGAACCCGAAAATCTCTCCTCTGTTCTCCCGCAATCTCACAACAATGGCGCTCTTTGAACGTTTAGAGTGAGGGCCCCAGACGCCGATAAGCCCGGTGTCGAACGTCCAAACGCCGGGGCCAATCCCTGCCTCCCAGTGCATTATGGGAGTGTGATAAGGACACAATGGCGGAGCACTTTTATCGTGTTTCTCATGCTAATACGTCGACCGCTGCTTATTCCTTTTATTGAGAAGATTTAATTTGTTTAGTGTGTTAATGACTCATACAGCGACGTGTGTGTGTGTGCTCGAGGCTGAATCTCTTCCATCAGACAGAAAGGTCCTTAGGGCAAAAAGGCACACACACACACACACACACACACACACACACACACACACACACACACACACACACACACACACACACACACACACACACACACACTTGCAGCCCTGGAGGTTACACTAAGTGTGTGTGAGATTTGAGGCCACATTTCTTTCTGCATGTGGATGACAGACACCTTAAAGTGGTTTAAAATCACGTTTGTGTGTCTGGTTTACATAAAAATAACAATTTTATGAAACTGAAAGTGTTTTTGGATTCAGTCATGTAACTTCTGTCCGTCTGTGGAAATGTTGCAGCGTCTTGTCAATGCAACCAACACAGCTGGAAAACATCTGATTAAAAATATCCAGTTTTGTTGCCACAAATTTGTCTAGAAATGTCCTGACATCTCTTTAAAAACCATCAATTTAAAATGTCCCAATGTCTCATTAAATATCTGATTTTGTCGCTACACACCTGGCAGGAAACGTCCCAGCGTCCTGTTAGAAATATCTGAATGTTTACCAGACCTGCTCCTCTGAACATCATGTGAAAAACATGCGGTTCTGTTTCTATTAACACGGCTAGAAACGTCTTGTCACATCTGTCTAATCTATAATCTTGTCTTGTCTATCATGTCAAAACTTCAGCTTGAAAATGTCTCATTTAAAATCAGATTTTGTTGCCACGGACGTGGCTGGAAATGTTCCAGCAGCTTGTCAAACATTTCTGAATATTTCACAACCAACAGAGCTGGAAAATGTCCGGCCGTCTCCTCACAAACCTCCAGTGGTTACAAATGCAGAAACACTGTCTGAACAGTGGTCTCTGGCTTCCCATGTATCTGCCATCATCCACCCGTCGACATTAAAGTCATAACATAAACATGTGAAGCTGATGTGACACGTTCTGCAAGACTACACCTGCAAAACTACCCATCAGCCTCAGCTGAACTGTGTTCCTACTAATGAGCAAATATAAATCAGTATGTCTGTTGTTGCTTTCTTTAGATTCACAACCTGCGTTTTGTTGTTGTGCGACAGAAAATAATGAGGGGAGATGACGGACTGTGCTGACGTCCGGTGGGTGCTCCTCTGCAGCCCGACCGGTTTGTACTCAGAATCGATGATTTGTTGGGTCAGAAGCACCGCTGGATTCAATGTGAGTGAAGCCAGAGTGAGTGTGAATTTAAATAAAAAGAGGTTTGGTGGAGAAAGAGAAGAGGACGAGAGACGAGCAGGAGAGAGTGAGGGGGAGGGCGAGAGGATCCTCTCTCCACTAAACACTAATATACGAGCCTGCAGCCATAATAAAAGTATATTTATTATAAATATCCTCCATTCATTTCTCCGCCAGCGTTTACAGCCGGCAGTAAGCAGCCATTTTAATACCGCGGCTCGGCTCTGAACATTTCTCAGCTGAAGGACCGTGATCTGTTCACACCGAGGGACTGTGCTGATCTCTGGACTGTCTGCTGAAAAGAGGCGAATAAAAATCATCTTTGTTGTTTTATCGACCGCTAATACAGCTGGAAATAAACCTCCGGCTGCAGCTCAGCTCCTCACACCTACACTGAACTCAACGCAGGACAGACTGACTGGAAGTTAAAACACTGCTATGATGTTCCACGTGGACAGATCACACGTTTACCTGACTTTCATATTTGGAGGCGGGTGGGATGAAGGTGGAGTTACAGGTGAGGAGGCTGGCAAACTGGACACAGCGAGTGTGTGGACGTCGTTAGGGAAACCTCAGGCGATTTCCAGGTGTTTGTTGTGACAAAAACAGGACATTTATAACTGGAAGTCGGGATATTTCCAGCTGTGTTTGTGGCGCCAACATTGTATATTTTTAGCAGGAAGTCTGGACATTTCCCGCCATATTTCTAGTGACAAATACTGGATATTTTTTTATGTGAAGTCAGGACATATTTGACAGGAAGTTGAAACGTTTCCAGCTGTGTTTCTGGTGAGTAATAACCAGAACATAAGCACGGCATTGAAATATAAACTTGAATATAAAGAAAGCTAAAGTTTTTAGCGTATCTGTAGTTTTTATAGAAATGTACGTTGCTAACTTTCATTCTGCTGATTGGTTGAATAAACAGTTAAGCAAACATTGTGTTCGATGCAGAGACGGAAAGTTTCCAGTTAAATATGTGAGGCTGAAACATCAGAAATCTGCTGAGATATCTGACGAGCGAATAAACGGGAGGAGACGAGCGAGCAGCCGAGGACGCACAGATGGAGAGGAGAAGAAGAAGAAGAAGAAGCAGAAGAAGAAAAAGAAGAAGAAGAAGGAGAAGAAGGAGAAGAAGAAGGAGAAGAAGAAGAAGAAGAAGAGGGGAAAACAAGTTGTAATGGACTGCAGAGGAATCGATATTAATTCAACATCAGACGTTCTGATTAAAAAACACAAAACTGACAACATTCACACTGCAGCAGACAGTGAGTGTGTGTGAGTGTGTGTGTGTGTGCGTGTACATCAAATAACTCATTAAAACATCTCCAGCATCAAAGATGAGAGAAGTCAGAACATCATCAATACACAGCGAACAACAAGGACTGCTGTGTGTGTGTGTGTGTGTGTGTGTGTGTGCAGCATTCAGTTATTTGACTTTAATTTTCTATAAATGGGAATGTGTGTGTTTGTCTGCTGCTCACGTGTTGATACTGTTCTCTGTGGACATCTGTGTGTGTGTGTGTGTGTGTGTGTGTGTGTGTGTGTGTGTGTGTGTGTGTGTGTGTGTGTGTGTGTGTGTGTGTGTGTGTGTGTGTGTGTGTCTACAGGGCAATTAATTGAGCAGCGATTGAAATGCGTCGCTGCAGCCCGTTGTGAGCCCCTACACGGCTTTAAGTGCAGACAAACACACACAAAGAGAAAAGACGCACATACACACACACACACACACAGAGTGAAATGCTAGACTACATTGAAAAACATCGAGCCGTGTCTCACACACACACACACACACACACACACACACACACACACACACACACACACAGAGTGAAATGCTAGACTACACTGAAAAACATCGAGCTGTGTCTCACACACACACACACACACACACACGGTGGTGTTCCCTCAGGATCTCCACATTCAGCTGCTGTGACCTTGACAAGAACAACAAACTGCTGCTGCTCTCTCTGTTTTTTAACTTCCATTATTGTTTCTCCTCCTCTGTCTTATTCCTCTGCTGCAGCGTCTGAGCCTCCACCCTCCTCCACCCTCCTCCACCCTCCTCCACCCTCCACCCTCCACCCTCCTCCCTCCTCCTCCACCTGACACCGTGAAACAAGCATCAACAACACACTGACGATATAAATCATCTTACGAGGGATTTACAGTCGATGCAACGCTTTTAGCTGAGCGGCTGCAGTGAAGATTTCAGCTTTGTGACGTCTTTTCCAATCAGTTTGGGATCTCAGGGCTCCACGGATACTTGGATTACACCAGACAAGCTGTGTGGAGCCGTTTTACGTTACTTTGGTTGTTTTTACGTTGTAAATCAGTAAACCTGCAGCTGACTGTCCGTCAGCATGGAGGTGAGGAGATGATGACTCTCCTTATACACGTAAGTGCAGAACTTGCCTTAGAAACATCATGTTTTTAAAGTTTCCTCAGCTTCACAGCAACCCAGTGACAGTTGTCTGCACATCCATGAACACACTGCAGACAGGAAGTGCTAACAGCTGATTCGGCACGTGTTTGATAGAGTTTTTGTTTTGTTGTTGTTTGTTTTCTCCGTTTTAAATCGAGTCTCCAGCTACTTCAGCTGTTTAACAGAATGCTGCAACTGAAAGCTCCAGAACTGTTCTGTGGACTACGACACTACGACTGTACTCGAGTACAAGTACTTAGATTCTTTACATCTCTGCAGTCAACACACACACACACACACACACACACACACACACACACACACACACACACACACACACACACACACACACACACTCACACAAACAAACACACACACACAAACTCTCAAACACACAGCGTAGAGATGACAGCAGCTCCCTCAGTGGACTTTTCAAGGACTCAACAGCTCTCACCTTTACACACACACCCACACACACGCACACACGCACGCACGCACGCACGCACGCACGCACGCACGCACACACAAACCACAAGCACGCCCAAGTACACAAAAGCATGTACACACCGTTTTGTGAAAGAGGAGGACTTTTACACACGACTACAGAGACAATAACACACACTCGAAAAAGACAAACACACAGGAAAAAACACACTTCTACACACACACACACACACACACACACACACACACACACACACACACACACACACACACAGCAGTCACGGCGCTGTCAGCAGAGCAGAGTGAAGTCTCAGCGCTGCGACTCGTCTGTCTGTTCATGTTAGTGAGGTTTAATATTCAAAACCTCTCAGGGAGCTCAAGACTGAACATGAAACAGGCAGTAAAACACAGCGCGCACACACACACACACACACACACACACACACACACACTCACACACACACACACACACACATACACACACACACTGCAGAGGTTTCTGCCAAAGCACTTAGCACTTTCAGGACGACACATAAAGCCTGAAAATCTCCAGAATTACTTGTTTTTATCAGATTTGATGGTTAACACAGAGAGCAGAGACACTCCCCCTGCTGCGCCTCCGTCTGTCAGTCAAGCCTCTTGATGGGAAGTCAGAACATTTCCACCATGTTTATTACAGAAAGTCGTACATTAACTCCTGTGTTTGAGGCAATAAAAACAGGATATTTATGACAGGAAGTCACAACATTTTTCACACATTTTTGTAGTGACCCAAACTAGAAAATCGTGAATTTTCAGCCACATTTGTTACAGGAAGTCGGGACATTTCCAGCTATGTTTGTTACAGGAAGTCCGGACATTTCCAGCCGTGTTTGTTACAGGAAGTCGGGACATTTCCAGCCATATTCGTTACAGGAAGTTGGGACATTTCCAGTCATATTCGTTACAGGAAGTCGAGACATTTCCAGCCATATTCGTTACAGGAAGTCCAGACATTTCCAGCCGTGTTTGTCACAGGAAGTCGGGACATTTCCAGCCGTGCTTGTGACAAAAGAAACTGGATATTTTAGAAGGGGATTCAGGTATTTAGGCTGAATAATGATGTAAACCTTAACAAGTCTTTTTTTTACCTCTCCAGAGAACAGCGTTTCCAACAAACCTCCTTCTTCTGTCTATCTAATTAACTTGCTTTGCACCCTGTGTGTTGCTGTAACTGGCTTTATTATACATATAAATATGAAATCACAAAAAGGTAAAAAAAACAAATATATTACTCGTATATAACTCTACATTATCAGGAGGCGCAGCCCGGCCCGTCTCGCTCACTGAGGAGAAGTGGAAGTTCTGTTTCCTCCCTGACGGCGCCGATCGCTGCCTCTCAGTATCTGCACAACAACTGGGAGCGGCTGCTGCCGTCGCCTCTCTGCTGCGTCTGATTATGTATGAGTTGTCTATTAGATAGGGATTTAGGGAACATGAGCTATACTGTATATCTGGATATGATCTGAGGACAATCTGTGGGCTTCAAACAGAGAGGGAGACGCCGACTGACGGAGAGGCTTCACTATCTGAAATGACTGTTTGTTTTCAATTTCACATTCCAGCTGATTTCCTCTGGATCGGGGCACCGAGAGGTTATTACTGACGCACACGAGCCCGCAGGACCGGAGAGAGAGAGTGTGTGTGTGTGTGTGTGGATAGGTAAGTGAGTGTGTGTTTGTGTGCACAGTGTTTTATGTACCACATCAGTACGACGAGGTATGAGTACATTTTGAAACATGCAGCATGTATATGGAGCTCCGTACTGCAGGCGGAGGTGCTGTGTCTCCATACGACTCCAGATGTATTAATATAAAGTTGATTTTTACAGAAAAAGGCGAAATTGAAGCCGCAGAGGCCGAGACACCCAGAGTCTTCATCCCCGGCTCGAGACACGCTTCAAAGATCCTAGCTCTTAGTTTCCCATAATGCAACAGACGGACTTTTCGCCAGTTTGAAATGAAATGCTGCTTTCTTGCAGGTTTTCTGTGGAGAAATCAACCGTGAAGCTTCTACAGAGACCCAGGAAACACTGAGTGTTATGAAGCTGATCTGTCTGACCAGTGATGAGCAAACTAATCAAAGGAAGCTGCAAAAACACACGACGACATCTGGTTTATGTCATCTCTGTAAACCTGGACACTGCAGCGACACACTCCAGAGGTTCTCTCTTCTCCTGCAGGATGCCGAATCCACCGAGATCGCAAAAACTGCAGCTACACGTTCTGAACATCGGCCTGAATATCCCGAAATGGACACGACACACACATCACTCTGTTTACAGTCACATGTGCAGCTGATCATGCAGCTGTTGTGTTTCCGGAGTCGCCAACATGTCGTTCACTGCAGGTTTAAACAATCCTCCTCTGTCTCTCAGTCCACGCTTTCACTGTTCATATAAGGAGGTTTTTATTGGCCGAAAGATTAAATTAACTTTAAACACTGAAACAGAGTAAATCAACCTGAATGTGATCCGACTGTGTCAGTCAGAGTGTAAATGTTGTCTCTAAAACGAACGCTGACGTTTATTCTCCCTGGAAATAAAATCATTTCTGCTGTCGAAGGATTCTTTTTTTTTAGGGGAAAATCTGTAAAAACTGAAAACAAAAAACCTCAAAGAAACTGTGTGTGTGCTTTATATGACTCTGTATGTGAAGTGTGTGTGTGTGTGTGTTGATGTTGTGTACACCTCTGTGTTTATCTGTGTGTGTGTGTGTGTGTGTGTGTGTGTGTCGCCCTATCAGTTAGACAAGTCATTATTCCCGGCTGACAGCGCTCAGCTCCGGTTCCTCTGCCAGGTAATGAATTCTCCTCCAGATAAAGAAAATAAAAATCATCTTTAATTTCTCCGCCTCGCTGTTGTGTAAACTCTGATTCTTTCCGCCCGGGTGCGTTGGATTCGCCGCCCCGCCGCTCCCCGTCCGCCTCGCTGCCCGAGCCGTCCTGCAGGCGGCGGCGGCGGAGAGAGATGATGATGATGAAGGTGAAGCAGACGCTCGGCTGCGGATGAAAGAACCCGACGACGGCGGAGGATGATGGAGAAATGGTGGACGCTGCACACACACACACACACACACACACACACACACACACACACACACACACACACACACACACACACACACACTTGATATGGAAACAAACACATACAGGAGGAATCGTGGACGTGATGTCAGAGCTGCTAGAATAAAGAAACGACTAAGAAATGCTACTTGTAATAAAAATATGACTATAGCTCATGTTTTATATAAAGTCTGCGTCCTCAACAGGAATCCTTCTTCTTCGTCTCCTTCAGTCGGGAACCTTTTGTCTCTTTATTGTTGTGTTTATGCAACATAGTTATGTTTGTGTGATTCTGTTATGGAAGGAACTCCTCGGTCTCTTGAGCGAGAGTTAGAAAACCCAGAACGTATTACGGAACCACAATGTCAGACCAGCCGGTGCAGGAATGCAACATTAATATGATTTGCTAACTTGGGTCCGACCCGACAACCTCACTGTGACTCTGTGTGCCACAAGAACACAACAGTGGAAAGAAAACGGGTCAAAGGACAAAACCCAGGAAGCAGCTTCAGCACCAACGACGGGAGGATAATAAATCGTTTCGAATCTGAAACTACAGACAACTGAAAGTTCTGGAAACAAGCCCTTTAACACACACACACACACACACACACACACACACACACACACACACACACACACACACACACACACACACACACACACACACACACACACACACACACACACACACACACACACACACACACACAGTCCCTGACGTGTGCTGTGCTTGCTTTATGCTCCATCTGCTCGCTCTCCCTGCCGTCCCATTACAGTTAAACTACAGCTCGGCTCTACGGGTGCAGGCAGTGGACAAAAAGGACGTTCAGCAGCAGCAGCAGCAGCTCTGACAGCAGGTGGAGACGAAGTGACGGGAGACATCTTCAGAAAAATAACTGGACATATTCCACCGTCTTCACATCTACCTTAAAATCAAACTTTATTCTATTCTTTCATGTTCTTGTAGTTTGACTCTGCGGTGTTCAGACTCGAGGAGACTCACAGATCGCTGTGATTGCTGCGATCATTCCTTCTTCTTTTTCTTCTTCTTCCTGATTTTAATTCACGCTTGTGGCACAAATTACCGCCGACCCTCCGACAGGTCGACCTGCAGCTTACTGTCAGCTGTAATTTTGTCTTCTTCTTCTTTTTCCTCTTTGAGATTTCTGTCGACTTCCTGTCAGGAGGTTAAAGTAACGAGAGTGTCGGAGTTTCTTCAGGGCGACGAACGTGTGGTAACATTTAAAAAACAGCTAAAATCTTCCATACGTCCGTGTTTCCTCTGCAAACTGTGTCACTATTTTAAAAAGATGAACAGGAAGTAAAAGGTGCAAAGACACCAGAAGAGTATGAAGGAGGAGGAGAGGAGGAAGAGGAGGACAGAGGCATGATGGGAAAACTGTGAAACTAGCCGAGAGAGAGGAAGTTATTTCACGGGATAAAATGAGCAGCGATGGAGCGAGAGGAGAAGGAGGTGACGGGGTCGCTAACAGGAAGTGCTGTGCATGCTGGGAAGGCGCCTGCGTGTGGAGGACCTGCTGCCCTCCATCACGGAGCGGCGACGCCTCAGACGTGGCACGTGGTCGCGATGCGTTCAGGGCCCGTTTGAAAAAGTTTTCATTCCTGGAACGAGAAAAAAATAATCTGATACCCGTTCGCTATTTAATTTATTTTCTCACCTGGTTATTCCACGGCGTGTGTGTGTGTGTGTGTGTGTGTGTGTGTGTGTGTGTGTGTGTGTGTGAGACCTCTTTGTGATTCTGTGTGTGTGTTGTTTTTTCTGTAAACACACGAGTGGCGGTACAGTAGAGACGGCGGCCATTGAGAAACATGAGCTGTTTCAGTCGTCCTGTCTCTGCCCATGTGTTTCATTAACAACGCCATCGATCCACACGCAACACACACACACACACACACACACACACACACACACACACACACACACACACACACACACAGACACACACACACACTGAAAGGCCACCATAATCAAAATCAGAGTTAACACGTCGCTCAGTTTTCAGCAGCAGAAAAGAAAAGAAAAGGTTTGAGACTCAGCTCAGATGTTTATTCTGGAGCTATGAAGCCTCATGCAAGAACAAAAAGAACAACAGTTGAAAGGCATTCTGGGAAATGTAGTTAATAAATGAAGGTAGAAGGAAAAGGACGCAGGTTGAAGGGAGGAAACACGGCAGGAGAGGAAACTAGATTTGATGTGTCAGGTGTTATTACGAGACAAAACCAAAACGACAATCATCTTTCATTAAGCTTTTATCAGCTGTTCATAATTCAGAGAGAACGAGCCGCGGCGCAAACGGCAAAGCAGCTAAATAACGATTACAATTAAACAGCGTTATCACGGCGTTAATAACGAGTCGGCCCGAAAACCCCACAGACGACACATCCAGCTAATCTCCCTGTGATGGTGGATTCATTATAGATAGAAGTGAACCGTAATGACATTTATGATTTAAATATGACCCGCTCTCCCTCCCTGAATAAAGATGAGCTGTTTTATCATGTGTACCTGAGGGCCCGCCAGAACAAAGTTTGGGTTCAATCACACAAGTTTCAGCTCCAACACTAAAAACTCACAGAGTTCATTTACTCAGGAAACTGGGATTGTTTTATTTTATCATCCACATGCTGTAAATGACGAGGAAACACGAGAAGGAACATTAAATAATTCATGAACTCCCAGGATTAAAATATATAATGTGGTCAAGCTCGAGATCTTTTACGGATTTATATCTATGTTTGATGTTCAAGAGTTTGATTTTACGTCACTCACTGGATGAAAAGCAGCTGCTGGTCGGAGGAGAACTTTACAAGACGGTGCACGAAATCCTGAGTAACTACAGAAGAACGAGCGAGGAATGAATCAGGAGAAACCTGATGGATGATGTTTCATCAGCAGGTGAAATGTGAGAGAATAAACACAAAGACAGGAGCAGCGTTACAGTGAGAAACGTCTTTTAGCCGTCGTAACATAACATGTTTCTACCACCATGATTTCCAGAGAAATTCACCACTGGTTGATGTGCATATTTTATAAAAGATACGGACGGGAACGTAAACGTCAGCTGTGAACTCAGTCAGGGAGGGAAGCCGAGGAACTCTCTGAGGAGAGTCGTAACACAAGTTACCTGAAGAAACACCTGGAGACGCTTCACTGCTCCTCCACGTGTCCAGGCTCCTTCTGTATAGAAATATCTGAGCATTGTGTTGAAAGTAGCTAAAAAGTAGTTTAATAACTCTAAAATGAAGGTGCCAATTATTATGTAACTTGCCCAACATGGCTGATAAATGATAATATTCTGCGGTGAGGACGTGCAGCATGCTGTAGCTCAGGAATCTGGATATTCAGACCTCTTGCAGGACCTTCAGACCAGATGTGAGTCCAGTTGTTCACATGTATAAATACGCATGAAGTCTATGAAAAGATATTTCCACTTTTTAAAGTGCATCCACTAGTGGACGACTACTGCAGAGAAACGTTTTAAAAACAGACGTCAGTATTCACGAATCAGCTTCAAACGGTCCGAGGACACAGTCGATGTTCATTAACTCTGCTGCAAACCTGCAGGAAGTAAAAGATCTTTCTCGACTTCCTGCACCTTTAAATCTTTAATCAACATCAGTCAACATCATCCGCTTCACACCTTCACACACCTTCATCTCCACGTCTGCGATCTGTTCTTTGAATCTCTTTTCAAATCCAACTTTTAACATTTTAATTCACATTTTAATACTTAATGAAGCATCTTCCTGTTTTAATGTTCTAAATTCACAAAGCAGTTTGAATTACGTTTGTGCACAAAGCCAGCCTTGATCTGTGGACACACACACACACACACACACACACACACACACACACACACACACACACCCAGAGCTTTAAAACAGACCCATGTGCACACACTCTTCGCTATAATCGCCTATCAATTTATCTGTTTTCTGCATTTAAGGAGCAGGTACTTTCATCACAATCCATGGGGGTTACACCGCGCACACACACACACACACACACACACACACACACACACACACACACACACACACACACTCACACACTGTGTAAGCCAGCGGTGGTCACATCGAGTTATGCTGACATGGCCTAGCATCTGCTCGGCGGCTCCAGAATGACACCGATTTGCACTTAAATGAGTGGATTTAAGTGGCGCGCCGCCATTACCACTCGGCCATATGTGATCCCAATGTCTTTATCCTGCATTACACTGAGGAGGATGAGAGGGGGAGACGAGAGGGGGAGAGAAGAAAGGAGGAGTGACATGAGACGGGGCGGAGGGGGCGAGCGAGATTAGGACAGACAGCAGCACCGAGAGAGAGAGAGAGAGAGAGGGAGATAGTGGGGAAGAAAGAGGCATAAAGAGAAAGAAATGGATGTGTGATGAGAGCGAGCGGACGCAGAGGGAGGATTACACCGCGAGGAACTCTGAGGAGCATCAGCTGCTCAGCAAACAACAACAGGGTCAGGACTGAGTCCAGGATCACAGATTAACACGTCCACAAACAGAGAGACGACACCAAACAAACCAAACAGACACCTCCTCCAGGAAAACCAAAGATGGAGGACGTCCTGCTCGCTCTTTAAGTCACACGAGGCTGCAGGACCACGACTTGAGAACATCGGACGACCCAAAACCAGCACAAACCACAGAGCTGGTAAAACTTCACATTTCTGCAGGTTCAATGATCGGTTTTATTTTGGTTTGTGTATAAAAACGTCGTGTTTCATCACAAACACGGCTGGAAAACGTCCCGACGTCTCTTCCTCCTGAAAACCCAAAACCAGGACAATAAAAATATCTGTTATCTTCTTCTTAATCTCAATCCCACCTTCTCTCTTCACTCTGTGACTCCTTCCTACCCGACCATCCATCCTCTCCTCCTTCCTCACTTCCTGTTTTCCCTTCATCCCTCCTTTGCTTCTTCTCCTCCACTGTTTTCTCTAACCTCTCCGTCTCAATCATGCACTCTTTCCTTACATCTCTCCACTCGCTTCTTCCTCCTCCCTCCTTTCCTTATCCTCCTCTCACATCTCCTCCTTCCTTTAATCTCTCCTCATCCTCCCTTCCCACCTTCTTCTTTCCTTTATGTCTGTCCTCCTTTCCGTTGAGCTAACACCACCTCCCTATTTCCATAATTCTTCTCCTCTTCCATTTTATCTCATCTCCTCCTCCTCCCTCCTTTCTTTAATCTCTCCTCCCCCTCCCTCCCCCTCCCTCTCTCCTCTCCTCACTTCCTTTCTCCATCTATCCTTCCTCATCTTCTCTCCTTCTCCCCACACACACTTCCTCCTCCCTTCCTGTCCTATCTCCTAACTTCCTCCCTGTGGCTGATCTCTCCCTCCCTTTTCTTTTTTCTTCTTCCCTCCAGCTCATCTCTCTCTCTCTCTCTCTCTCTCTCTCCCTCCTCCTCTCCCTGACTAATCTCCCCCCTCCTCCCCCTCTCCTCTCCTCCTCCAGGTGTTTTGCGGGGATAAAGGATTGATGAAGCCATCAACTCTCTGCTCTTGACATTTACAAAAAACCCTCCAAGCAAACGCCTCCCTTCCTCTCTCCCCCTTTCTCTCTCTCTCTCTCTCTCTCTCTCTCTCTCTCGTTATCTCTCTGCAGAGCTACCTCGCTCGTCACTCGCCCGACCACATCATTAAGACCCAGTAATTAGGGCTCATTTGTAAAGCCAGTGTAAATAAAGGGCCCATAATGGTCGGGATATCACTCACACTGAGGCGTAAACTAGACGTTTGTGTGTTTGTGTGTGTGTGTGTGTGTGTGTGTGTGTGTGTGTGTGTGTGTTGTGTGTGTGTGTGTGTGTGTGTGTGTGTGTGTGTGTTAGGGACATTAGGAAATTAGCCCATGTGTCATTAGAGTGTAGGTGTGTGTGTGTGTGTGTTAGAAAAGTTGAAACAGAGAAAGTGTGTGTGTGATTTGTGAGACAGAGATAGAGGCAGAAGACCTGAATTAATCATTGTTTGTGTGTGTGTGTGTGTGTGTGTGTGTGTGTGTGTGTGTGTGTGTGTGTGTGTGTGTGTGTGTGTGTGTGTGTGTGTGTAGGGGATGACAGCACGCATTAGGAAATTAGCGGCAGTATCATTAGCGAGCAAGAAGACGGGTGTGTGAAGTGTAAAGGTCTTGGATTTAATGTTTGTGTTAGCGGAAGACAGAAACGAAAGTCTGCTCGTTCTCACACGGCGTGAACAGCTGCAGGTTTTAAGGCCCAGACGCCATGTTTTCAACACAAAGAAAGACAGAAGTTCATGTAGAACACTGCCAGAATTAACAAGAAGGTCCAGATAATGAAGAATTTCTCAGAGAAAGCATTTCACAAAGTGTATAAAGTGTCTCCAACTCAACAACTCACTAAATTGAGTGTTTTTTAAAGGGAGTCTGGTGACTTTAACACAATGAAAGACAGAAGTTCATGTAGAACATTGTCAGAATTTACAAGAAGGTCCAGATAGTGAAGAATTAGTTGAGAAAGCATTTCATAAAGTGTATAAAGTGTCTCCAACTCAACAACTCACTAAATTGAGCGTTTTTCAAAGGGAGTCTGGGGACTTTCTCCACGGGGACAAAGAAGGAGCCTATATTGTTCCTGTTTAGTGTCTTTGTAACATGTGACATGTTTAGATCAATAACATGTTTCTTCTTTCATAAATGGAGTGTAAATGGTGAAATCAGTTAAGAAACGCAGGAAAGAAGCACTTTAGACACAGAAGCAGACAAACAACTTCTGATTTAATGCCGAATTTACAAGAAGGAGACAATGATTCAGAATTTGTCGCAGCCGATTCACAAAGTCTGTTAAGTTTCTCCTCTGTTGACTTAACTCTCAAAATTACGAGGTTTGTGAAGGGAGTCTGGTGACGTTGTGGTTACGAGTTAATGGTTGAAACAGACAAACATCTGCTGCTCTCACTGGCAGCTTAAATGAGCCCGAACATGTAGCTTACATAGTGAACAACATGGACTTCTTCTTCTTAATTAGTCGGACTGTAACATTAGATCGTCGCTGTCTGGTAAACGTCCATCC
>OZ023175.1:1439067-1441567 GCA_963678695.2 Diplodus puntazzo
ACAGCGTAAATGTGCCAAAGACAAGCACGTTTAAACATGAGCAAACACAAGAATCCTGATTTGCACCAAACTCCATTGAAAAAACACCTAATTTTGTTTGAAGGTTGATGTCAGTTTAATCTGATCATCACCTGGATGATTCGTCCTGAAACAAAAAGGTCGATTTTCCAGTTCTGAACAGTTGAAACGGTTATAATGCAGATTCCTACATTTCCCATAATGCATCTCACTGAGCTCTTTCATTGGACCCAGTAAACACACATCATGGACAACGAGACGAACTCTGAACTCAACAAGATGATGTCACACAATCTGATTAATTCTCATCGTCTGTGTGTGTGTGTGTGTGTGTGTGTGTGTGCCTTTGTCTTCATTTGTGTCGATGTGTGTGTCCACGACTTGTGAGTGTTTGTCTTTATCAGTGTCAGCGTTTGTGTGTCTGTGTGCAGGTCTTTGTCTTCATTAGTGTCTGTGAGTGTGTGTGTGTTCTTCAGTGTGAGTGTGTGTGTGTGTGTGTGTGTGTGTGTGTGTGTGTGTGTATGTGTGTGTTTGGTGAGTCGTCTTAAGCTTTAAACGAGGGCTCTTCGGTTAAGTAAGAAATAATATTAAATATCCAACATGTGGTTAGACTTTCAAAATAAAGCTTCCTGACGAGCAATTTACATATTATAACATTATTTTATTATGACGGTCACGACTTGGTGAGGTTCAGAAACGGTTTTGTGTTTGGGTTTAAATAACTTTGTCAGTCTTGTAACAGAAGATAATTAACTGAATTAAATCACATCATGAGTCGTTAGACGTCACCTACGCAACTCGGGCGACGCCGGATGTAACTAAGTATATTTACTCTTTTCTGCCACTTTGAGGTGTTTTCACTTTTCTGCTACTTCATTCGCACACTTCACTACACGTATCTGATAACTTTAGTTACTAGTTACTTTCTAGATTACATCCTGCATCGCAGCAGATTTTTAAATTATATATTTTAGTGCCAATCCAATTAAAAAAACACATTCTGATCAATATATGTATCATTTTCATTGACTGAAGATGCTCTGAGACTTTTACTCAAGTACTATTCATACGGGTGACTTTCACCTTCAACAAAGACGATATCTTACGCTTTTGTTCACTTTACAAACAGGAAGTGCCCTTCAAAGCACTGTTTTCTCACAGCTGTTTTCTCTCCGTTCATCTGAGAAAGTCAACTTTGTTAAAACTCGTTGACAGCGGTCGGCAGAGACGTGTCGTATTGTTAACTTTTGTTTCTATCGAGTGTTTCCCAGCGAGGCCGCCCACGCCACGTCCCATCATCCCCCTGGCGCTTCGCCGTGGCGATCAGTCAGAACAAAAGGCGGAGGAAGCTCTGAGGTCCAGATAACCTCCTGCAGCTTCCTGTCAGCATGCTAATACGGACGCTTTCAGAGAGACGGCGGAGAAACGCAGCGCGGCTATTGTCACCACGAGAAGATTAAAAATGAAAAACTTTGTGGCTGTTTTCTTCTTTTCTTTCCTTTTGTTTCTCTCGTCTCCATTCAAGTTTTCTTTATCCTCTCACACCTCTTCTTCTATCCCTCCATCTTTTACACATTCACACTCCTGCTTCTTCCTCCATCATCTCTCCGTCCTTCACGTTTTTATAAAGTAGAAAAGAGGTTTTAATTTCCCTCCTTCCTTCACTCCTCCATTTCTGACCCTCATCCCTCCGTCCTTCTGCTCTCTCCTGCTTTCCATCCCTTCATCTTTTACCGACACACACACACCACACACACACACACACACACACACACACCACACACACACACACACACACCACCCATTATAGTTATTATAGATATTATATTATCAGAACTACACGGCAGCTCCGGACTCAGCGCCATCAATTATGAATGAAACTTCGCAAGCGTGTGTGTGTGTGTGTGTGTGTGTGTGTGTGTGTGTGTGTGTGTGTGTGTGTGTGTGTGTGTGTGTGTTAGTTCACCCGGGGTGGCTCAATTAACTGTGACCTTCCTCCTGTTCGCCCCTCCTCCTCATCATCATCCTCACCCCATCTCCCCCCTCCTCCATCTCCCAGAATGCCCCTGTTTGACCTCATGCAAATGGCCGACCTCTCGCGTAGAGTGAAAAAAATAAAGAGAGAGAAGAAGAGGATGGAAAAGACGGAGGAGGAGGTTTGTGAAAACCTAACCCTAACCCTGAGATTAAAAATGTAAATAATGTCAGAAATAAAGTCTGAAGGCAGCAAACTTTATTTAGAGACTAAAGTTTGTCACCTCCACAAGAAGAAGAAGCGCTAAAATGCCTTTAAAATATAATTTATATTAATATCAGACACTCGGATGACACTCTGTAGAGCGCATACCTCCGCCAACCCGTCCCTCAGTGAATCAGACACCTGAAGGATTTTACTTCAAAGTTATCCACCATTAAATAAATGACCTGAATGAATAAATAATTACACCATTAAATGCATCAAATACTAATATTAAAGATAAAT
>OZ023175.1:1446567-1449067 GCA_963678695.2 Diplodus puntazzo
AAGTTGCAGATTTACAAGAAGCACGAGCTGCTGTCAGAGAGCGCGGCCGGGCTGCTCGCTACGCGTCAGCGGCTGCAGACAGCGAGCGCCAGTCTGCAGACAGATGGCGTCTGGCATGCTGACACCTCCGCTGCTGCACCGCGGTGCATTCAAACACTGTGGGAATATCCGAACATGTGCCACTTAACTGATTAACAGCAGCAAAAGACCTTTTCAACGGTGACGACGCGGCGCCTGAAACCAGCTAGAAAACCTACGTGAAGACACTTTTTCTTCCACAAACACAACGTATCAAATCAAATCTGTCTCAGCCGGAGCGTGTCGTTCTGCTAATGCTGGCAGTTTCACACGAGCTGACAGACGCTGCGAGCTAAACGACAACACACATACGCACACACACACACACACACACACACACAGCTTGTCAATACCGACTTATTAGCGCCTCCAAGGTCGATGTGTCGACCTTCAGGATGGACGTCCGTCTCTATTAACAGGAGCTGGTGGAGAATGAACCAATTGAGACGTAGAACTCGTTACCAAGCTGACAAAGTACAATGAAGTGTCCCCGACACACACACACACACACACACACACACACACACACAGAAATAAAATATGCGTCGTCGCTCGCTGCACAAATCAACAACCGTCCGACGTGCTGATGAGATTTGAAATGAGCCTTAATTTGTTGGGAATTGTCTTCGGTAATGATGAGAGAGAGACAGAAGAGAGAGAGAGAGAGAAGACAGACGGAGAATCTGCAAGAACCGAGAAGGAGACAGATACAAACTGGGACATGACAGACAGACAGAGAGACAGACAGGTGTAGGACTTACCTGTGACAGGCCCAGGTAGATGGAGACGGTCTCAGAGATGTAGAGGAAGCGTCCCTCCTTGTTTAGTGCAAATACAAAACCGTCCAGAGACTGAAAGCAGAAACACAGAGGACACATGTCAGCTTCTAGGTCACTTCAGACTAACTGAAGGTCAAAAGTACAAGATGATAAAACTGGAAAACAATCATTTGAACGATGACAGTAACTTATATTAACGAGCTGCAGCAAGGAAATAAAGAGAGGGAGACAAATAGATGTAAATTGAGAAAAAGTCCCCAGGCTCCATTATAAAAAAGCTCAATTTAGTGAGTTGTTGAGTTCAGAGAAACTTTATAAACTGTATGAAACACTGTCCGTGATGAATTCTCAATAATTTGGGCTTTCTTGTTAATTCGGCTTACAGTACATCAAACATTAAGTATCGTCTTTATGGGAGGTGAGATCTGATCTCAGGTGGTCACCTGGGACGCCAAACATCAGGTGTGAACTGACGTGATCAGACCACTTAAGACTCACGATCAACAGCCTCGTAGTTCATAATGCTGCAGCGCGGTGAGGATGCAGGTGTGAGGACGCTCCACATGTCTGCTTCACACGTACCTGAACTCCACTCTTCAAACAGAAAAGCTCAAATAAAATGGCCGACAGTAAACGCACCGCGGCGTGAAGAAGAATAGATCTGTGACTGCAGTACTGACGCTTCCTCTCATAGTGCAGTAGTACTGCAGTACTACACAGCAGCAGGAGTCTGATCACATCAGATACAGGTGAGACTGTCTGCACACACACACACACACACACACACACACGCACACACACACTCAGACATCTAGGTGTGTCTAATGGTGTATTTATGTGAAGATCACGCCGTAACACTCGACTTCAGCAGCGAATCACACACAGACACACACAACAATGACACACACACACACACACACACACACACAGGTGTGAGTGTGTCTAATGCTGTCATTATGTGAAGATCATGGCTGAACACTCGACTCCATGAGCACAATACACTGACTCAAACACACACACAGGCATTAATACTCCCGAGGTCAGACAGGTTAATTACATATGGTTCCCTACTGTTGCTGCGGAAACACCAGGTGTGTGTGTGTGTGTGTGTGTGTGTGTGTGTGTGTGTGGCACATCCACTCTGAATAGACTCTGAATATATATGTATGATTGTTTCTCTCTTATTAATATTAATTGTCTGAGACGGAGACAGAAAATGGACGATAACAGAAACATGAAAGGGAAGAAAAAGACAAAGAATTATTACGTATTTATTTATTGATAGACAAAGATGATATAGATTGATGATAATGGTGTGTGTGTGTGTGTGTGTGTGTGTGTGTGTGTGTGTGTGTGTGTGTGTGTGTGCCTGTGTCCGTTACGTCTGCCCTCCCAGCTAACGAGATGCTAATGAGATGTTAATCGTCAACGAGCCTCATCAATGTCCGTCCATGCTGGGCTCCTCATTAACACACACCCTGACTCATCCTGTGTGTGGTGTGTGTGTGTGTGTGTGTGTGTGTGTGTGTGTGTGTGTGTGTGTGTGTGCTCAGTGTTATGTTTGTGGTGTGCACACAGGTCCATATCTGTGTGTTCTGGTCCAGACCGCTGTGTTTCATGTCGTCGCCCTCCACGTGAAATGT
>OZ023175.1:1454067-1474067 GCA_963678695.2 Diplodus puntazzo
AGAAGAAGAAGAAGAAGAAGAAGAAGATTAATGGAGGCAGAAAAAGGACACAGGGAGAAGGAGGAGAGAGGGGAAACAAAGAGCATCAGAGGAAAACAACAGGAATGATCTAACGGAAGAAGAAGAAGAAGGTTTGTGATGAAGCTGCTGCAGATTTCTTCTTCTACGTTTCTGCATCATTTCTTTGCATTTTATTTTCAGTTTCATGTTGTGACAACGTTCTGCGTATGGTCCGGTTAGGTTTATGCACAAAAACCACTGAAGAAGAGATCATGTTTGGTCCTAAAATACCCGGTTCTGTCGACACGAACCCGACTGGAAAGTGTCCCGATGTGTCCTGAACCTCCTCAGCTCTTTTTTGGTATGCATCTTTAATTTCTCTTTGCTATTTGGGCTTATTGGGATACTGGATATTTTTAAGGACATTTGCAGATATTTCCACTCGTTTCTGTGTCGTCAGACCCGGGTGTTTTTTTAAGGAACACTGTGGATGTTTCCAGCTGTTTTTGCGGCGACCAAAATCGACTATTTCTCACAGGAAGTTGAATCACCTCCATCTGTGATCGCGGTTTCCACGGTCCACGCACTTTACAAATAATATAACATCAGATATTCTGATTTTGTTGTTCTGTTCCGGTCATGTGACGTCTACTTCCCGTCTCCTCTGTGGCCCCTTCTTGAGTTTTTGCTCCCTCCAGTCGAGGGTCTAAGGACAGAGGATGTGATTGTGATTTTGTGCCGTATAAATACCATTTGATAAAAGCTTTCAGAGCGGGTCATTTAAGACTCCTGGCTGAAGACGGTCCACGTGATTCTGGTCGTAGAGTTGAAGAGACGAACGGGAGCGATGTACAGGAAATAAAGTAATATATTGAGAAGCAAAGACAGAAACTGTCGGAGAGTAAAGACTTCGAAAGAAGAAAAATGAGAGTGTGATGCAGACAGACGGAGAGAGAGGAGGGACATTCCTGAGAAATATGAGAATAAAGACCAACAGAACAGGAAGGATGGAGGCAGAGAAAGATGGAGGAGAAGAGCTTCCATCACTTCATATTAAAACAGTGGATGTTGCCTTCAGGTGCTCCTCTGAAGCTCCGACGTTCAGAGACTTTGGACATAAATGTAATAAATATATTTTCCTCGTCTGTGAAGTTAAATATCCTGATTCTGTCTGTTACGATGATTGTGAACAGAGATGTGAAGACAACGTAAAGCTCAAAGATGGAAACTGTGATCGGTGAGCCGCGTGTTCTGTTTCCACCATATGGCTCTTTACAGCAGGACCCTCTGGGCTTTAAAGGCACAGTTCGCTCATTTGGTTCCCAGTTTGCTCCCAGTTCACACATTAAGAACAACTGGAGCAGCAGATCGGCGGCTGCAGCGGGACGATAAACGCCTCCCTCGGCTCCTGTAAACACAATATTTGCCTGGTTTTATTCTCATCAGCTGCTTGTTGTTGTTGTTTTAAAGCAGCCTGGTTCTGTTGGACTTCTGCCAAGTGACAATAAGGTCTGATGAATGACTCTGCTCATTTAAGAGTCACATCACAGGAAGTCCAGGTACACCTCTCAACGATTACAGATTTAATAATGTTTGCTATTTTAAGATGCAGAAACATTTTCATATTCTGATCCTGAACCTCCACAAAACTGCTTCTTCAGTCGGAGTCGCAGAAAAATCACCCAGTGAGACTCAAGACCAGAGTCAAAAAGTCTCAAACAGGACGAGGTCTGGATCATTCAGGTGTTTCATTCATGGATTCAAGCTCTGTGGGAAGCCAACAGCTGATGGAGACGGTTTTAAGGAAGCAGTGAACCCGCTGATAACGTCCGAAACCATGCAGTTCTGGTGCTTTTATTTTGAAAGCGTAAGTGGACATGTTAGCTCCAGACACAGACGAGTTTGCTGCACAAATATCCAATTAAATCTTTTTTTACAAATGTGACGTTGAACCTCTCAGTAAACTCCTGATGGAGATTCTCTTAAATCACCCCAACGTTCAACTGGAGAACCAGAACTGTTGGTGTCGGTGGTTCTGGCGTGATGGACAGGAAGTGACAGACTGAGGATCTGATCGGGTCGCACGCCGCCGCCGGCTGTCAGTCACGAGGAGAGTTTGAACTTCCTGTTTGAGAGCTGAACTGCTTCCTGTCCGACTAATGTGCTGACAAGCTGCATCAAGAGCCGGGCTGACATTCTGCCTGCAAAGGTCAACACACACACACACACACACACACACACACACACACACACACACACACACACACACTCTAATGCATACACATCCATATGAGGACAAACACACACAAATCGACTGCCACACACACACAAACACCCTCAACGTCTTGCTATCATTGCCAAGTCCAAAAGGTCAACTTCATGCTGATTGGTGATAGAACTATCAAACGAACCAATCAATAGTCAGGAGGAGGAGGAGGAGGAGGGGGGGGGAGGGGGGGGAGGGGGGGAGGAGGAGGGGAGGAGGAGGAGGAGGAGGGGGAGGAGGGGGGAGGGGGGCTCGAGGGAGGAAGAGCGATCCAAGATGCCGACACATCGAGAGAGGGAGGAGATGAGGAAGAGATGGGAAGGAAGAGGAAGAGGAAGGTGCAGACGGGTCAACGTGTCGATACAGGAAAGAGAGGATAGGGAGCTGAGGGGGGAGTCAGGGGGGAGAGGAGGAGAGGCAGAGGGGGAGAGGAGGAGAGGCAGAGGGGAGAGGAGGAGAGGCAGAGGGGAGAGGAGGAGAGAGGCAGAGGGGAGAGGAGGGGAGGCAGAGGGGGAGAGGAGGAGAGGCAGAGGGGGAGAGGAGGAGAGGGAGAGGGGAGAGGAGGAGAGGCAGAGGGGAGAGGAGGGGAGGCAGAGGGGGAGAGGAGGAGAGGCAGAGGGGGAGAGGAGGAGAGGGAGAGGGGGAGAGGAGGAGAGGCAGAGGGGAGAGGAGGAGAGGCAGAGGGGGAGAGGAGGAGAGGGAGAGGGGGAGAGGAGGAGAGGCAGAGGGGAGAGGAGGAGAGGGAGAGGGGAGAGGAGGAGAGGCAGAGGGGAGAGGAGGAGAGGGAGAGGGAGGAGAGGAGAGAGGGAGAGGGGGAGAGGAGGAGAGGCAGAGGGGGAGAGGGGGAGAGGCAGAGGGGGAGAGGAGGAGAGGCAGAGGGGAGAGGAGGAGAGGGAGAGGGGAGAGGAGGAGAGGCAGAGGGGAGAGGAGGAGAGGGGAGAGGGGGAGAGGAGGAGAGGGCAGAGGGGAGAGGGGGAGAGGAGGAGAGGCAGAGGGGGAGAGGAGGAGAGGCAGAGGGGGAGAGGAGGAGAGGCAGAGGGGGAGAGGAGGAGGGGGAGAGGGGAGAGGAGGAGAGGCAGAGGGGGAGAGGCAGAGGGGGAAAGGAGGAGAGGCAGAGGGGGAGAGGCAGAGGGGAGAGGAGGGAAGACGAAGGTTCAGAAAGGTCAACACATGTCAATACTGGAGAGAGAGAAGCAGGATGGGAGGCAATAAATGTGTCGTCTGTTCATAATGTTTTACAAACCAACATGTTGATCTAAAATATCATCTCTGCGGGTCGTATTTACATTACGGATCAAGTGTTTTGGGTTCTGTTTGCAGTAAATGATCTGAATTTAAAATGCATCCAAAGTGAACTTCAACAAGAAACAGAAACAGAAACAGGAAACAGAAACGCGTCTTCGTACCGTCTCCGCGGTCGACTGGCAGGCTGAGCACCAGCAGGGGAAGAAGACGTAAACAGACGTGTCGTCAGCAGCTAACAAGCTAACAAACCTCTGCAGCTACGTTCAAACAAGCGCCAGGAGGTAATGCTAATGACAAGCAGCCGAGAGAAAGACAACGAGGACATTTATTCCTCTCTCTGGATTAAATCATAAACGAGACAGCATTCAGTATTTTGGAGAGAAGTCAGTTCAACAGACAAACCTGCTGCTCCGCTAACTTACTACTGTATTCCTGTAGCAGCGATACGAGGCTGAAATGTAACTGTGATGTTCCGTCTGTCGATGGCGAGCTAGCAGCTACGCTAACTTAAAGGGGCTCTCTATCACTATTTGTCACAGCTAACGTGTATTTTTATTCACCACATGTGAGTGGATTATAAATACTGAGACGTCCTCCGTCTCTCTCTTGGACGTCTTTGTGAAGGAGCCGGGTCAGATTTTCCCGTGACGGTCCAAAGATGTGACCGCCACACGTCCTCGGGTCTGTAAGAGACTGTAAGCCTGTAAGATATCCGACTGTTGCGTCTCGTTCCCAAATCGGACCTTTAATAGTTCTGTTCTGGAGCTTCTGTAACTCTTATTCATGTTGGAGACGAGTTTTTAAAGCAACTCGCAGGCAGTCGGAGGAGGGAAGGTCGAGCGAGGCTGACAGAGAGCAGGAGAGAGAGAGAGAGAGAGAGATAACGGCATCACGGGGATATTGCAGACACTCGGGGCTGCTCCTCATTTTTAATCAAAAGCAACAATCGACGAGTGGACAGGTGACCCACACACACACACACACACACACACACACACACACACACACACACACGCACACACACACACACACACAGTGACAGCCCTGGAGTAATAATTCCACTCTTCCAGTTATTGCTCAGAGCTCAATATCACTTTAATTCCCTGAAGAGGTGTGTGTGTGTGTGTGTGTGTGTGTGTGTGTGTGTGTGTGTGTGTGTGTGTGGAGGTCCAGTAGTGACCACAGCCCTCACTCTCTCTCCCTCTCTGTCTCTGGTGTACTGCAGCAGTGTGTATTGTTCAGTGACGGCTGGACGCTGCAGATATTAAAACATTTCCATCAATAACGAGTTGATAATATTCATACCAGACTGTCGATCAGATCTGCAGGAACCAGAGTTTAATCTGAGAGTAAATACTCCTCTGAAAGTTCAACCATGTACAGCTGATGAAGACCTTCTGAAGCGGTCCAAAGCTCCAGTACCAGCGAGTTAAGTGGACCGTGATATCGTTTTCTCAGCTGGTGTTTGGTCTTTTATTTTGACGGGTCTCGTGTCTCTGATCTGCTGTTCAGCGTAGTTTTTGATGGAATTTCAATCTGTTGCCATGGAGATGAGGTGTGTGTGTGTGTGGGGGGGGGGCTTCCTCCCTGCAAACGAGGTGGGTGTGTTGTGTTCAAACACACACACACACAGACACACACAGACACACACACGAGATGTGTTGTATGATCCAAGGACAGGAGTGTTGATAAATCTCTTTAATGCTCTCCAGATGGATGCTGTTTCTCTGTAGTTTAACCTTAGGATACCCTTCCAAAACACACACACACACACACACACACACACACACACACACACACACACACACACACACACACACACAGAGCAGATGTACAGTCTCTTCCTCATGCCGGGTTCGACATGGATTTCTGGCTGTGAGATCTGACTTCCTGTTGCTTCACAGGAAGTGATCAATGTTTATGTCAGCTGCCATGTTTGTAGTCCAGTTATCTACTGGTACAATTAAATGGGGCTCCTTGTCTGTAGGTAGGCTACAGGTGGACCAGATCATGTGTAACATCACAGGATATTTCTTAAGGAGACCTGGAGAAAAGTTTCAGTCTGTGTTTGTGGTGTGAAGACGAGTGTTGCTGCAGACATTTCCAGACACTTTTTGTGGCGACAAAACTGCCTATTTGCACATAAACGCGACTCAACAGGTGTTTTAATCCAAACCGTGATGTTTTCTCACACTAACCAACTCCTCAGAGCATCAGCTGGTTCAACCTGAACACAAACAAACATCCAGATTGAACTCGTCCCTGCTTTTTTTTTTGCAGAAACGTACTTAGCTAACAATCATCGTGACGTTTAGGTTACGGTGCTAATTAGCCGCGCTGCAGCTCGATTGATACATCACAAATTAATTAAGCAAAGTTTGTCTTCACTGTAAACTTACTAACGTGAATTTAAAGTTTTAAAGACATCTTCTACTTTACTGTTACGTCTGTTTCTGACCACTAGGGGGACTCTTGTCAATGTATACAACACACACACACACACACACCAACATCATCATCACACACATAGATACACACAAACACTAATAACACTGAACTGTATCTTACACACACACACACACACACACACACACGATTATTCATCAAAAGAAAGCAGAATTGTGCTGAAGGGCCCAGAACAATAAAGATTTAATAAAACACTCTCTCTCTCTCTGACTAATCACATGCTCGCTCGTTCTCTTTAATGTCGTCTTAGTTCCTGATTAACTTAATGATAAAAGATACACTGATAACATCTTCAATATTAGGAAGAGAAAATGTAATTACAATGCTCATTTAATCAATTATCCCGCAGTTACGGTGCCAACATCACCATTCAGCCGTGTATTTGTTAATCTGCGCTGGCGGTGGAAATGGGTTTTTATCGCGGCGGCGCAAGCGGAGCGAGCCGCCGCTCAACTGGGAGGAAACGGCAGGAAGTCGCCGCAATCATGATTCATCACTCGCAAAATACATGCAGACGATCGTTAGCGCTTCACAGACGCACAGAGGGGTTCGTTAATCCTCGTTCTTCTGTGGAACTGTCCTTTAAATATATCCCTGTATTCCCTCCGCATAATCTGGATCATCGCTTCTTTAATCAGATGTTGTTCTGTGTCACCAGGAGAGAGTTTAGCCAAATCACGTCACGTCTCCAGGCTTCTGGAGCTCATCTCTCCCACAGAAAACTCTGCTCCTGAATGCCTCGTCAGGAGCCCCGCCTTCAATCACACTACGTCACAATGCATAATTAATGCGTCGCAGTCAGTTTGGCACGTAATTCAGCTCAGCTGCTCTGTTGTTGTTGTTAGCGTTGCTGGGTCGGGCATGCATGAGCCGACCAATCAGAGCAGGCTGGGTATTCAGGAGGCGGGCCTTAAAGAGACAGGAGCTAAAACAGAGCGTTTCAGACGGAGCTGCAGCACTGGACAGTATGAGAAAATCAAATGATGAAGCTTTAACTAAGAGCAGCTTCAGAGTTCAGTATTGATCCTGGAGGCGGCAGGTGACCTTCACGTCCTTTTGGTAGCTTCCAGTTGTTCCACGTCATGGATGGAAACATGTGAGGATCATGTGATGTGAGCAGAAAGCTCCAGAACAGCTTCTCAATGAGCCGCGAGAGGGGATTAATATTAAGTCCTGCAAATGTTGGGAGGGAAATGGAAATTTTAACATTTCAGCAACAGTTCAATGACAGCTGATGTCTGCAGGAAACATTGTGTATAACTATTGGTGGATCTCGCAGTTGTTTTATCAACATAACAAAGTTTAAGGATAAATAAATGGCGGTGATGTTCAATAGTTTGGAAACTGCCACAGATTGATGTGAGGACATTCTCGAGTATCCTGATAATGAAAATGAGGTAACACAGTCTTATCTTCAGTGTCTGGAGAAAACAGAGGGTTTTCCAGGAGTCCCTACATTTATTTATGTTTCTGGTCTTTATGCTAAATTAATATTCGTGCGACAACAAACATCAACACGAAGAACTCAGTGTGCCTGTTCTCACTCAGACGTTATCTCTGAATACATCTGACCGCTTCGTCTCTCTCGTGATGAACAGCGAGAAGCACAAGATCAGATTCTGAGGTTTTTATAGAGACATCCCACTCTGCAGCCGGACGGAGAGATGAAGACGGAGAGAACGGAGGACGGAGGACGAGAGCGTGGGGGGGGCGAGACCGGCGGGCGAGAGAGCACCGAGAGGAACAGGGAGAGAGAGAGAGAGATTATGATTCGAAGGCAGTGGACGGCATTTGTCTTCATTTGGTGTGACTGCCTTCATGCGTTATTATTAGTGGCTGTCGGAGGGGGAGAGAGGGGAGAGAGGGGGAGAGAGAGGAGAGAGAGGGGGAGAGAGGAGAGAGAGGAGAGAGAGAGGGGAGAGAGGGGAGAGAGGGGGAGAGAGGGAGAGAGGAGAGAGGGGAGAGAGAGGGGGAGAGAGAGGAGAGAGGGAGAGAGAGAGAGAGAGAGAGAGAGGAGAGAGGGAGAGAGAGAGAGAGAGAGAGAGAGAGGGGAGAGAGAGGGGAGGAAATTAAGTGGGGAGGTTGTAGGAAAAGGGGGAGAAACAACAATGGAGAGTGATGGGAGGAAAAAAGAAAGCTTTGGTTTTTCTGCAATGGGTGGTGAAGGAATCAACCACTGAAACACACACACACACACACACACACACACACACACACACACACACACACACACACACACACCCACACACACACACACACACAGAGGCTGAGGCTGTTATGTTGGAGGCGGTCCAGGACACGACATCTATTTTAAATATTTGTCCTGCTCACGGGGAGATGAAGGAAGGTCAATGGACTCCACACACACACACACACACACACACACACAGACACACACACACACACACACACACACACACACAGAAAATACGTTACGGACAAATACGTTATGTGTTCTTACTCAATCGTTGGAAAATGGACGATATCCAGTAAAGAAATGACTGTTTGTGTGACTCATCTGTCAGAACAACCTGACACTATATTTTTAGACAAAGAATGAAATAACTTCATGCCGAATTCATAAGACAGGACAAAATATTAAGAATTTGTTGCAGATATTGTTTTAAAATGTTTAATTAGCTTCTTCTAACTCATCAACCCTTAAAACTATGATTTTTCAGAGGGAGTCTGGGCTGCCTGATGTGCAGCCGCTTCAAATACCTCCATTGTTTCTCATCCAGACACATCAGATCCTTTTTTAATTCCAGCTGTCATCTATTGCAGATAAGGGAAAGTATTTACACGCCAACGTCCTCAACTGAAACAGGTCATCACGCTGAAAAGGGGAGAAGATTGGCGTGTCCACCCGGGTGGAGCTGATCCAAATACCCGGGACGACTGGCACCATCTGACCCAGATATAAATGCAGATTGTACCGGGTGTAAGTTGTGTGTTTGTCCACTGTGAAAGGTCTAATAATGAGCTCTGTGGGCGTCGTCAGGTATATTTTGAATATTGGACCGGTAGCTTCTTCCTCCGGCCTCCAGTCTTGACTTTTACCCGCCCGACCCGTTCACCTTCGGGAGCCATCACCTCACTCGCTCTTATAACTCTTCAAATTATCTTAACGACGCTCCAACCGACCGACGAGATCTTTAACTCGCTCCCAGAATTGTTTTGACGGCTGAAACGACGCCTTGTTTAACCTTCTCTCTCTCCGTCTTTCACCCAGATTTCATTTCCAGTTGGAGAAATGAAGTCGTATTGACGTTCGGTGTTTTTCTCTCTGTGTGTGCTCCAGTTATGAATCCATAAACCAGCAGCGAAAACAGCAGCTCTGTCTGTTTCCTCCCCATTAATGATTTCTCTGTGTATTTTGCTGCAGATGAAGTGCTCCCAGATTGAAAATGATTTCCTCTTCTTTCTTTCTTTTTTTTCTAAATCTCATTAAGATGATTCTTTCCCTCTTGTTCCATCTCTTCATCCCTTTAGGTTTCTTCTCTCTGCTTTTATGGACAAGAAACTCCCATCCAATCAAATAAATCCTCCTCTCTTGTTCGATTTCAATTTCCTCCCGCTGTCCCGATGTTATTTTCATTTGTTTTGGAACTATTCTTCATCCAGAAACACGGCGAGTCTGATGCACGCAGGCGTCGGACATAAAACCGCGCACACAGGCATGTTCAAATGCACATACACGCTCAAAATCACAGGTATACATGGAAGTGTAACATCAAAATAACACACACGCAGGTACGATAGCTGCATGGAAGCAGCTCCACTCCTCCAGCTCCTCTCTCTAACCAGCTGATTTAGTGCTGAGGCACGTACTGGAGTGGAAAACAAACGCCTCCAGCAGCAGCGGCGGCGCCGGCAGAGCGAGAGGTTATGTTTGACACGCCGCTAACTCTCACGGTAAAAATTTAAAGAGACTGGGTTTACAGACGAGGTGTTAGCGAGCCTGCGGAGAGTCCGACAGCAGGAGAGCAAACGCCCCCCCGCTGCAGTAAGCCCCACCCGTCTGGTGCGCCACAAAGGGCAAAACAAACACTGTCAGATATATGTGGAAGGTGTGTTTGATCCAGAACTGGATCCAGTATCTGTGTTGTTCTGTGAAGAACCACTCGCGCTCTGTGTCGTCAGGTCATATTTACTTAACACAATGGATCACCAACGTGAAATTTTAAAGAACGAATAAAGACGAAACTTTGACCCAGTTTTAAAACAGAACCAACCAAACCGAACCAGTCCAGATTATCCAGACAAATCACAGACCAAACCAGAACGCATCAGACCAGAACAGTAATCCAAACAGAACCAAACTGAACAAAACTGAGCCAATCTAGACCGAAGCAGACTAGACGAGAACAGACGAGACCTAAAGAACCAACTGAAAACCAAAACATATCAGACCCAACCCAACTGGACTGGACCAGACTAATCCAGACTGAACCGAGCCAAGCTTCAAGAAAACCACAAACCAAACTGAACCAGATGAAACAAAACAAACCAGAACCAAACAAAAACCAGAACAAATTAGACCGGGCCAGACTGAACCGAGCCAGACCAGAAACAACAAACCAAACCGACACACGCCCATTAAACTGAACTGGAACTAGAACTGTACCACACACACACACACACACACACACACACACACACACACACAGAAAGGCAACAGATCGGTGATGGGAGTGAAGCCATAACCTTCCCCTCCCTACCCACAATCCCTCTGGGGACTGCCCTCACCAGCTGCTGCTGCTGCCTCCCTGACTGACACACACACACACACACGCACACACACACACACACACACACACACACACACACACACACACACACGGTGGAAATTAGAAAGAGACAAAATGAGAGAGGAACATGGAGAGAGAGAACAGAGGGGGGAGAGAAAGGGAGAGAGAGAGGGTGAACGACAGCCAGAATCATGGAGGCGTTTCCCGTTTGATTAGAGCAGATTTCTCTGTTGGATTGTAGTGATTATGGAGGGTGACAGAGCCAGGTGACGGAGACATGCCAGACACACACACACACACACACACACACACACACACACACACCTCTGCAGACTCGTTAACGTGAACACGACACATGTGTTCCACGTCTGCGTTCAGTTCTGAGCTCTCGGCGGACGGATGACAGAACCACGGCTCGACAAACGTCACATGACGCAACACAAAACCAATCAAAACACAACGATGTCGTCAGCTGAGTGAGCTGAGACACTCGACACCAACACAACACATCATAGCTGCTATCGTTATAATCATTAATATACAAACAACAGAGCTGCGCTCATACAATCCAGTTTTAAATCCTTCTATTTGTAAGATTTGATTATTCTTTTAAACAGGAAGCTTTTCTTAATTCAAGTGAACCTCTTTCTTTAAAATCATTACAGAACACTGGCTGAGAAAGTAAAATCTTGCAGCTTGAAGAATATTTTAGATTAGTTTAATAAATCACTTAAGACTGAAGAATATGGGAAAATATTGTCCAGGCTGATCAATACTGTTTTTCTGCCCTCTGTGGTCGAAAATCTACATTTTTCATTTAACGTCTGAAGTCTCCTGAGATCAGACGATCCGCATCGGAACAATTTGGGTTTTAACGAGCCATATATACATTTATTTTCAGGTGGCGACCTCTAGTGGCTGGATTAGTTATTGCAGCTGCAAAAGAGGAAGTCAGGCGTCAGTTGATGTAGATAATTCAGATCAATTTGACTTCTCAAAGTCTTGTTCCTGTCCTGGTCTCGGTATAGATCGCGTTGACAACAACAGTGACATAAAGAGCGTTATCGTCTGCGTAGAGAGACGTGTTTGCCTGAAACCACGATGCTTTTAAACTGCCAGCGTACAGCGAGGTCCGGTGCGACTGTCACCTGTGCGCCTCGTGAAAGGTGATGTAATCAGATGTTTAGCTGACACGGTCGGGCTGGTTGGTTGTAGTTAGGAATGTGCTGTATCGCCCCCTAACTCCACCCAACAGTGATGTCATCGCGTCCACCTTCACACCGCTGCAGCAAAGTGAGCCGTTAAACCACCAGAGGGCGACACAGACAAAAGGGTTTGACGTCACAACTAAAGATATTTTTAAATGGAAAACAGTCTCAGAAACATGTTTGTATTCCCCAAATTAAAATATCATATTAGCTCTGATACCAAAACTCCAAAACTGGCACTTTAAGAAGTGTTGAAATAAGCCTGTGATAGAAAAGATTACAGCACAGCAGGTTTTATAAATGTAGAAGGAAAACGTTACTGGATCCTCAGAAACAGATCTGAACCGAGAACTTTATTCTGTCTAACAACTCCATGATCCACAGGAGGCTTAACCACTGAACAACAGAGGAAGAGGAAGAGGAAGAGGAAGAGGAAGAGGACGAGAGGATAAAAGAAAAGACGAGGATAAAGGAAGTGGAGAGCAAACGACAAAATAAAAGCATCTCGGAGGGAGAAAGAAAACAGAGAGAAGAAACGAGAAAATCCCCTGTCGTCTCTGTGACAGTAAAACCATTAATCCACATGCTCACAACCTTATAATGAAATTATTCTACAGAATCCGCTTTCACTGACTGACTGTGTGTGTGTGTGTGTGTGTGTGTGTGTGTGTGTGTGTGTGTGTGTGTGTGTGAGTGTGAGCAGATTAATTTGGCGGGGGGTGAGGATTCGCTCTATCCTGCGTCTGGAGAGGAGGGAAGGTTTTACATCTCAACCCTCCCTGTTCAGCTCAGCGTTAGTAACACACACACACACACACACACACACACACACACACTGAGGCACATGCACACACACGCTGAACAAAACATGAGGCACGCACACTTTGGAGGAACAAATAAATGTGTGAACACACATCAATAAATATGCAATTACACACAGCAGTATGCACACACACGCAGTCAAAGACAAGCACACACACACACACAGACACACACACACACACACACACACACACACACACTCACACACACACAGACACACACACACACACACAGAACAAAGCGACAGAAGGACAGAGATATAATCTGATCGTCTTTTCATTGATGCCGTTTGTTCAATTGTCACTTTGGCTTTCTAGTGATCCTCTGTTTCCTTTGATCGCTCGCTCTCTCTCTCTCTGTCACGCACACACACACACACACACACACACACACACACACACACACACACACACACACACACACACACAGTGTTCAGTCACTGTTCTTCTGTTTCTTCCTCTCTCAGCTGCTCCACCCTCTCATGTACGTACGTCTACATTCAGTTGAGTAAATGTGAAGCCGCTGTCTCGTGTTCTGGTTGTGACCCGGGTTTTTTTTTTAGCATCCTGGTTCTGAAACTTTACCTGCACCGCGCCAAAACAAACCAGGGGCCTGAAGGTCTAAGCAGGATTGATGGTTAACGAGGTAACGTCAGGGATTTAAGCGACGAACACAGCGGATACGTCTAAAGACATTTTGAGGTATTTTAATCCAGAACCTGATGTTTTCTGAACCCGAACCAACCGGGTTTTGGGCCTTAACCTGATCAGAGCGTAAACACAGCAACGGAAAATTCGACCTAAACAATCGTTCAGTTTTACCTCATCAGTGGTTTTGCAGAAAACATTTATCTAACTGGGGACACATCACACGCTGGTGACGTCAGCGTGGCTCTTTGTCTTTTTCTGGGCTGAAGCGATAATATTCAGCGTATTTTGTCTCCTATAGATGATGTCATCACCCACTTCCTGCTCGCTCTGATGTCACAATGTCCAGTCAACAACAAACAGATGGTAAACCTCAGAGGATCAGAGTCGTGTTGTGTTCTGCACATCCAGCAGAGACGGAGCAGCTCGACCAGCCACTGAAGTGAAGCTTTAACTCCCAGATAAACGTCCTGATTGTTGTGATGACAGATAACTGAACGTTTTAATTATTGATGTTACCTCACGTGCTGTTATACGATCAATCAGGCTACATTTATTATATAACAACATTTAAATATTGACGGCGGCTCGCTCTGGTGTCTCTGACCTCCGTCACCCTCCATCCTTTTACTTCCTCGCCCTCATTTTCTGTCTGTTCCTCCGTCTCTCTCTCTCTCTCTCTCTTTGGCCCTGAGCCTGTTGAAATTCAGCCCGACTCTCAAGGTTGTTAACTCTCTCACACACACACACACACACACACACACACACACACACACACACACATCAGCATCACGTCGGCCAGGGAGGGGGTCAAAGTTCACGGCGGTCCGCCTGCCTCCGCGGTCCTCCCACCGGACCGTGTGATTGACAGCAATCAGGACTAACCTCCCCTCTCTCCACCTCCCTCCCTCCGTCCTCCTCCACCTGTCAAGACAAAGTGGCTGTGCGTGTGTGTGTGTGTGTGTGTGTGTGTGTGTGGACCGTTTCCTCTGTCATTTTTAATTATCCAAATGATATTCAACTTCCCCTCCTCGGGAAAAAAGAAAAAAACCTCCCATAATCCTGCAGTCCAGCCTCCCAACAGATGCTGTCAGGAGGGCACCGTCGCGCCGCCATTAGCATAAGAGCGTGTTTGTTTAAAGAGCCGTCCCGCCTATAAAATCAAACAATTAGAGATGCAGACAAGCCGCGGCCTATTGACTGCATAAATAATAAGATCTGCACTCGTCTTTTTTCTCTCGTTCACCCTCGTTCGCTCTCTGGACGCTTCGTTTATTGGTTCAGACCTCCTCCCTCTCTCCCTCCCTCTCTCTCAGTTATTCCCACAGCTAATGAACCTGCCGGACCTCACAGGAAGTCAGAGAGGGGGGTTGTGGGTAATCAGGATGCGAGGCTCGACGCTCACCGGCGTGACCTTTAGTCTCGCCGCCGCCGGGTCACGCCGGGCCTCTGGAGTCATCTGCACATGCAGGCTGGTGAAACCGGGCTGAAACTCACCGCTCGCCAACGTGTGTGTGTGTGTGTGTGTGTGTGTGTGTGTTGGCTTTGAATATGCAGGTCTTAAAGATTCATCTCGGGCAAAGAGTTCAACGCTCTGACACGGAGAGCGGAGGAAGATATCTGAGGCTGCGTCTGACACGCCGTCTCTGACGGAGCTACACATTAAATATCCTCTTGATTCAGATTCTTACATGTGACACAAACACTCCATTACTGTACTTTTATCAAGTATCTGAGTATTTATTTATCTGGCATCTTCTGACTCTCCCTCCCTGTCAGAGCACATCAGGCACGGCAGACGAGACGAAACAAAGACGTAAGAAGACGTAAACTGTGCTCAGATGATCTGCCGTCTCTCTGTCCGTCTCTTTACAGTGAAGGACGATCGTCTCCCTCTGCGTCTCCTCGAGCACCTCTCGAGTGTTTCAGGCTTCGTCCCCACTCGTCATTTTAAGTGTCTCGTATCTGGATGCGATCCAGACGAGATTTAAGCGGCACTCGGCCACATCTTCTCCTTTTTATCTGTGTGGTCCGTCATCTGCCCGTCTCTGACCTCTTCTACACTGGACTAAAACACCTGCCAACATCTGGCTTTTGTCTTTATTCACTCACTCACGTCTTGATAAATCACTCTGCAGCAGTCTCAGGTGTTTCGGATCAACACCTGGTGGACACTGATGCTTCACTCCTTTCAGAATAATACTGATTAAGACTTTTTAAAAAGAAGTTTAGTGTGTGTCTGGATGCTGTCTGATGTCTGTCTACCTCCCTGTTTTATCTATTATTGGATTATCTGATTGTCAATCAATCGATCGCCTCTGCTCCATTCAGTGGTCCAGTGACTTCCTGTCTGCGTCCTCTTTTCTTCTTCTCCACACAGACACGTTTCACCACTTCCTGTTTATAAACCTCCACAGTAATATTCCCATAATCCTCGGGGGGGAGCGGTGGATCCGTCCTGTCATCCTCTCACGTCTCCACATCTAATTTTTTACCTACGGTGACACTCATTGGTTGACAGTTTGATTGACGGGGCTGACAGGAAGCGGTGTCGTGTCGGCGCCAGCGCCGTCGCTGTCGTCTTTAATTTCCCCCTCATCGCCGTGACAACACACGGGCGCCTCGCATCTGTTTCACACGCAGGCGGAGTGACGCGGGTCGGCTAACAGCTGCAGGTGAAGGACTCAAACGCCTCGCACGCATCAAACAGGACAGTCGTTTGGGTTTTTATTTGTCTCACACACACACACACACACACACACCACACACACACACACACACACACACTGCTGCTGCTTGGTGATTGGTCGACAGCATCAGTGCAGATATTTACCACGAACCATCGATTAATTACTCAATCAATAAACCCTCCCAACTTCCTACAATTACTTCCACTCTCCAAAATGTCCTCACTGTTAATGACACAGCTGGTCGTCTACCTGTCTGTCTCTCACCTGTCTGTCGCTCACCTGTCTGTCTCTCACCTGTCTGTCTCTCACCTGTCTGTCTGTCTGTCTCCCTCTTTGCATAGCTTCCTCGTCTCGCAGACTTCCTCCCTTGACTCCTCGTCTCCTCGCTGCAGGTTGTCCTCTGCACGCTGTGTGTTTAATTCTCACTCAGAGAGGCAGACGACAGTGTATGTGTGTGTGTGTGTGTGTGTGTGTGTGTGTGTGTGTGGTCACAGGTGTGTCTCGTCCTGCCAGGTGCTCGGCCGGCTGTCACCGACACACAAAGAGAATCACACTCTTTCTTTTCTCTCCGTCTCACGTTCTGACTTCAGTAAAGCGTCTCTTCATCAATCGCTCCTCGACTTCTCTCTGTTTGGACTCTCACAGTTTTACTTCTTCACCTCCTCCTCCTCCTCCTCTATTCATCTTCTCTGTGTAATTAGTGTCCGTCTGTCCGCCGCGTCTCCATCTTCAAACAACACATGGTGTCTTTAAAACACGGCCGACATCAATCTGCTCTTTAAAGTCCGCCGACGCTTTCACTTCATCAGCAACAACCAAACTTCCTCCTACTTCCTGAGCCGCTCAACTTTAGAGGTTTTTACATCCCTTAAAAACTACGATGACATCCTGAAGTTCATCTACTCAACACCTGCGTTTGTCTTTAAAGGAGCAGTCTGTGAAATCTGCCTTTAAAGGAACAAACGTTGAATCTTCTTTGAAAGATGTAAAAAAACCCAGATCAATAACTCGTCGTCAGACAACATGTGTCGGGTTGTCAGCGATAGATTTAACTCTTTGTATTTCCCTCGTTACTGTCACAAAGTCTTCACGCAGCCTGTTTCATGGTCGACACTACGAGTGACACTGACGGTAACCTCGTGTGAACATGGTAATTATTACGACAGCAAAGGAGGAAGTCGGGCGTCTACGGCAGCGTAAGTGTTTATGAAACAGTCTCTGATTCCTCTGATGATTATAAATGACCTGTAACAGCAAACAAGACTTGTATATAGTTATTATTAACGCCTGTGCTCGGGCCGATCACCTATCATGTTTAAAATCACATTTCAATCCAAGCGGTCTCTCTGTCACTCGAGGTGCTGGTGTTGTAATGCTCTTGTCAGAAAGGAGTGCTAGAATCTGCAGAACCTGAAAGTTCCTCTTCGTCACGTTACGGCACGTACGTAAGGTGCCGTAACGTAGATATTTAAACCCAAACTACAAACAAACTGTGTTAACATAATGGGTTAAGACGAAGGACGCGACGTTCAAACAAAACGATCAGAGAAAAGAGTGTTTTGATATAGTTATACCTGCGCTCAGGTCCGCTCACAGGTGCGGGTGTTTTTCAAAAGACGCTGCTAGAATCAACAACACCTGGAAGCCCCTCGTCACCTCGTTAAGGCATCTACGTAACATACGTGACGTAGATATTTAAACATTTTCCTCAACCTCGCCGAGTATTCTAGCATTCGCTCAACCCAACTGTGTTTACACAATGGGATCAGACGAAGCTCCGGCCACCTGACACTCTACGCAACGATGACGTTCATGCAGCTGTGGGAGCGATGATGTTGTTTCTGCAGTCGCCGGCAGTCAGCATATAATATTTTATTAGGTTCAGTAATGAGGATGTTTTCTTTTTGTGTACATTTACTTTAAAAACTGTAAGTTCCAATGTTTTTTATATCGACATTTCAAGTTGCAAGATAAATGTTGTGGGAGCAAAAAAGAGAATTATGCATCAGTGACACTAAATACTTGATTTTAAGGAGACGCTCTGCAGGATTTGTTGGTGACTGAAAGCTTAATGAAGCACTGACACTTCGGGTCGGCCAGCGTTTGTGTTTGAAGACTCAATAATCAATTATCTCTCTCCAGATTACAAGATGATGCCAAGAAACATCCTGAACGCGGTAAAATGCGAAGACAACACACGCAGAAGGGTTAGCATACCTCAGTGCTAACACATGCTAGCACAACAATACAAATTGAATTATCCTCCAAATATTAATTATTTTGATGAGTTAAGAGATTTTTAACAGATCCAGATTTTTAATTTTATAAAATCCTTGTGAACGTCGATCGAGACGGATGAAAAACATCGACGGGGACGAAGGAACGACGATCAGACGCTGCTGCGTGTTTTTCCTGCTCAGATCTCTGATGAGCAATAAAGTTCATACAAATACAACCACACACACACACACACACACACACACACACACACACACACATCAGGCCTGACAGCAGAGCACACATGGAGCTTTACATCCTGTTTAACGACTGCTCCCCTCCCCTCTCTCTCTCTCTCTCTTCATTAAGCGTTATCAACCTCTCTGGCCTAATCTCTCTGAAATTAGTGTCTGGTCTGCACCACCTAAGTGACTGGCTGGCATTCATTAGCGCGGCGGTTTAGCCAAATCAATCACGGCGCGCCCCGTCCGCCACGCTTTCTTAAAATGTCATCCTCAAACTTCTCACAATCAATTAAGCGGGAGATTAATGAGGCCAATTTGCCACCAACACGTCAGGGGCCTTCCTCCGCCACACACACACACACACACACACACACACACACACACACAGTGATGTAGAAACCACACGATGTCGGCACGTCGATGACACACAAACCAGTTAATGTAGAAAGTGTGTTTATCCTGAGTGAACTACAGAGAAGTTGAATTAATACGGTAATAAAACAAAGTTAAATATTAATTTAATATTCTACTAAACTCGGATGTTACCAACAGATACGTCTGTATGACGCTAGAGAAGAAGAAAAGAACGCTCCTGTCTTCATCTGTTCATCTCTAATGACCCTGAGTCGTTATCTTGTTACGTCTGAGCACTCGGACACACTTCAGTCTTCAGCTTTATGATTATTTTATTCAGAAAAACAAAAAATCTGAAGAAAATCAACATTAAGGTAAAATAAGAAGATGGACCAGAGAGAAACAAACCTCTGTTTCTACCTGAATCTGTTTGGAGATGAGTTTCACCGCTTGTTCTCTCATTTATCCACCTTATTTCCACTGTTTAAAGGAACATTTCATCCAAAACTCAAAACTCAAATTCAGGTGAGGTCTCGTCACATCTCCGGAGCGTCACAGTAAAACAGCGTCGCAGCGTTCTGCTTTGTTTATAATGTTTGTGGACGACGACATTTCACCTTTTGAGCAGATTCATCTATAACAAGAAGTCTCTTCCTGTAGGAACGCTTTCAAAGTAAAATGCCAAGAAACACACACACACATACACACACACACACACACACACACACACACACCTTGATCTGACTTCCAGGTGAGACGAGGCCCACGTTGTTCGTGTCACTTCCAATCTCACAGCTGCTTCAATCTGCCCCGGGGATCTGCCTCATACGGTTGTCATAGCGACTCTCCAGGGATTATAACAAGGTATTATGGGATGTCTAGTGTCTCTGCAGGATGAGAACACGGCATTAACACACACACACACACACACACACGCGGCGTGCGATGCTCAGCGCAGCGTGAGCGGATGCGCGGCGACTCGTCGCAGCCTCGTGTTAACACTCACACATGACAACATGATGTGCAGAGCGGCGGAAGAGGAGAGTCGGTTGTCACGGCGACGCGCTCGCTCTCTCTCTCCTCCGCTCG
>OZ023175.1:1481567-1491567 GCA_963678695.2 Diplodus puntazzo
GAGAGAGAACAGGATCAGTACTGTTACACAAATTGCCAATTCAATTAGCTGTAGGTGTGAGAACACATGAGGGAGGGAGGAGGGGGGAGACGGGGGAGGGAGGGGGGGAGAGCAGCCATTTTGGCAGCACGTCAGAGTTAATTTATCAGGACCTAACAAAGGACTTGAGGGATGAAGAGAGAGAGGGAAGGAGGGAGGAGTGAAGGGAGGGAGGAGTGAAGGGAGGGAGGAGTGAAGGGAGGGAGGAGTGAAGGGAGGGAGGACTCATCAGGTGTGATGATCCTGATAGTTTCAGGTCTAACCAGCTGAATTAAAGGTTCATTTCACCCAAAACGGAGCTGGTGACGGTTGGAGCGGCGCAAAGACGCAACACGGTGGTTTTAACGAGTTTCATCTTGTTTCTGTTGAGTTTGAACAAAGCTTGTTTTGAGATGATTAAATCGGCCTTTTTGTGAATGGAGTCTGGTGGACTCGACCAGGATGACATGTCAGAAACTTTTTCTGATATAAACATCTGATATTAACATAGAACCTCTCGTCTAGTCAAACAGAAACTTTCTCATTAATATCTCGTCTGACTGCATCTTAACGCTGCCTGCTTAATAAAAATGAAGGGAAAGACAAAGTTTACAGCTCGTCTCCTAACTGAGACTCTTTTCCTTCTCAAATGAGACGTTTGGGCCGATTAACTCCGGCAGAACCGCTCCAGTAAACCTGCATCATGCCACTGTTTAAACTCCTGCAGAGACTTTAACTGTTCAGCACCGACGTGATTCACGGCCGAGACGTCTGAGAACGAGACGCAGGAGTTTAAATGTCAACGTCGTAGAAAAGAGTCGATGTTTTCTGGATTATATCAGCGTCAGCAGCTCCGTCCTCAGATCTCCGATCAGCTGATCCTCCGCTGTTCTTACTGGTTTAGTTTGATCTTCTGTAAAGTTATTAAACCAATTCAATCGATCGACTTTATCATCATTACACTCCAAACTGTGTAGGAGGGAGGAGTGAAGGGACTTTACTATTATAACACTCCACACTGGGTCAGAACCGGACCAGATTAGTGTCGGACAGTAAATAAAAAGCTTTAAATTGTCAGATCAAGTATCTTCTGTGAATCTCTGGATCACAGACTTACAGATGAAGATGTCGACAGTGTTGTAGTCACACAGAGCAGTACAGACAGACAGAACTGGACTCTGAGGTCGTCACGATCAGAACCTGTTCAGCAGAACATTGGATCCACAACAAACTCTTCTTCAGTAACGTCAGCAAATGAGCCGCGAGTCGCTCTGTGAGTTTCTGCTCGCGTTGAATAATTCAGCGGCTCTCGTTCAGAGATCAGAATTAACTGGAAATCAAAGCAGGATGTGTGTGTGTGTGTGTGTGTGTGTGTGTGTGTTCTATTTCTTTAATAACTATAATAATTATACAGAAACTAAAATCTTCTCTCCTCGTGGTCTCGTTTGATACGTAGATCAGATCGTAGCATCAGAATCAATAACAGGTTAAAGTTCCGAACGATCAGTTGTGTCATTTCTGTGTGTCGTACATTTATTCCGACACGTGCACTGAAACTTTAATTCTAATTAATTCTCAACTTAATCTCTACTCAACCTCTAAATGTTGTCAGTGTAACTCTGCTGCCACTGATGGTTCTGATCAGTAATCAATAATCTGGGATCAATAACGACGTCAGAAAACTATAACAAAACGCCGAGAAGCCTGAGGCGACGCGTTCACAGGTGGAAGCCGGATTCTTCATTCTTATTGGTCGTCTGACTGACAGAGCGACCTGATTAAGACTTCCTGTGTCATCTCAATCAATCGATCAATCAACACACACACACACACACACACACACACACACACGCACACACACACACACACACACACAGTTATGTCTTCATTCTCTCTCTGCTGTTTTTCCATCCTGGAGTTCATTGCTTTGCTCTCTCTCTCTTCATCGCACCCACACACACACACACACACACACACACACACACACAGGAAGTGTGTGTGTGTGTGTGTGTGTGTGTGTGTGTGTGTGTGTGTGTGTGTGTGTGTAATCATGTCTGCTGTCTCTCCACTTGGCTGAGTGCCAGCTGGTGTGTGTTGGAGTCAAGGACAGCGAGAGGACGGCGAGAGAGAGCGAGAGAAAAATGGGGGACAGAGGGGGGAGGACAGAGAGACGGGTGGGAGGATGGACGGAGAGAAAAATGGACGTGAAGGTGGGACAGACGAGGAGAGAGAGAGAGAGAGAGAGAGAGAGAGAGGGGGGGATCACTGCAGGGAAGACGTCTGACAGGAAGTCGTTGTAACGTAGACGAAGACAAAACGACGTCATCAGAAAGTTAAAAACAAACCGCTTTGATTTATTGTTCAGTTTCAAATCTGTGAATCTGTTTTGGCTCGTGCTGCCTTCTTTCAGGACAAAATCAGATAACACAACATTTCTGTTTCTGTTTACAGTTTTTATAGACTTATAGACGTAAAAGCGGTAAGAAGCCGTAAACAGACAGAGAGGGAGACTGGAATGTGGAGAAAAGGCGTGTTAGTGTCTCGTATCTGCAGAGAGTTTCTGATTTTCTCTCTTTGTTGCTGCTCGGGACGCTTTACCAACCCAACATGTGTCTGTTTGACGTCCTGGGAATGAGACTCAACAATCAGCTGTCTTTGTGGTGCGTTCAGGAACAGCTGGGACAAATCCTACTGATTCTACCTTTAACTTTAATAGTCTTTGAATTCTATTAATATGACGTGAGCTTCAGTTAGCTTTGAGCACAAATGTCCTTCAGAGGGAGACTTTTTACTCTGAGACTCTGAGTACATGTAATCTATTACTTTACTGGAGGAAACAAGTGACGACTGTTCAAGGCAGTGATTTAAAATCTGAAAGCACAAAACTACTGAGATATTTTTAACGACACTTTTCAGACGTGGTTGTGCCAAAACATGAAGTTTTTCTAACAATAACCACGTAAAGAAACGCAAAGTTGCAACATATCGTTGGTTTGCAGAGACGTCCTGAACATTTCCAACGTTTATTCTACCAACTGTGTTTGAATGCAGCACGCTGAGTGGCCGGATACAAAACACTGTGTGAATGTGTCAGTCTGAGATATTATGTGGCGTGTGTGTGTGTCAGTCTGAAACCTCGCCGGATTGGTTGCGTCTGAATTTGTCAGAGTACATGATCGGCTTCACACACACACACACACACACACACACACCACACACACACACACACACACACACACACACACACACACACACACACACACACACACACACACACACACACACACACTCTCAGAGCGAGGGTTCAGTGAGGCAGGAAGGTATTGGCACTGAGGGAATACAAGGAGCAGACAGTAATTAGGAACCAGCCTACTGTACCATACACACACACACACACACACACACACACAGTGTAATTAGGTAGGGGCCCTGACGCCCCAGTGGTGAACTGAACAAGCCCCTGAATACCCGCACTGGGAACGGCTGAACACCATAATACGTGGGAAAAGGGCGTGAACACACACTCACACACACACACACACACACACACACACACACACACACACACACGTACGTTAATTAAGTGGCAGCCTACTGTGCGTGAAGGGAACAAGGCGGTGGACGGCCGCAGTGGGAGTGTACGTGGACCGGCAGCAGTCAGGATTAACACGAGTCGACCTGCCGGCGCTGAACGACGCCGAGCTCGTCTCTTCTTCTTCTTCTTCTTCTTTTTCTCTCGTCGTGTTCCTATAAAACCGACCTCACAGGATCACACGCTGTCGAGCTAAGTTTTCTTTGACCTCTTCAGTTGTTATAAAGGAAAATAAAATCCTCATCTTTATGATTTTTACTGGACTTGCAGCCGTTAAAAACTGGTTTCTGTCACTCAGTTCTCAGAGACGCCGGTCCGTCCGAGCCTTCAGCCGCCTCGTCGGGTTGTTCTGGAGGGAACGCAGATGAAGTGAGCAGACAGACTGCTGCTCTCCTCCGTGTTAATCTGCTGTTAATTTGTCTGGGCTGTAACATGAGACGGAGTGAGCTGCAGGAGTTTAGTGTGAAGCTGTTAGTCATTAATTTAACAGACACAGAGGTGAGCGAGGCCACGTGTCTCCATTATTCTCTGTCACACTGTCACCACACATAATAACTGCACTGCAGGGCTGCTCCATCTGTGTGTGTGTGTCTGTGTGTGTCTGTGTGTCTGTGTGTGTGTGTGTGTAATAATAATCAATTCTTTACTTTGGATGACGGCGACAGAAACTTTTGTTGTTGTGTTTGTTTAGCATCATCCTGCAAAATCTCTTCCAGAAACATTTATACGTTTCGTAACAATCAGAGTCCTGATGTCGTGACTCTTTTCCGCGGTGGAGGTTTCACGTTCGTCCTGATCGTTGTGGTGATCGGGTGACATATCGATCAATAATTTCCTCATTATCTTGCCAGAGGTTGTTGAAAAGCGGCCTGAGTAGCTTTCGCCTCTGTTTTATTTTATAATTTTACAGTTTTGAACAGCAGCAGCATGAAACAAGATGTTGACTGAGATTAACATGAATTGATAAAGTGATATTTCCTGCTTTTCTGTTTTATATCGAATTAAGCTGAATATCTCGTGTTCTGGTCGTACAAGACGAGACACAGATGATATAAAGAGACCAAACAGTCAGTTAATCTGGAAAATAAACGTCTGATTAATCGTTATTTGCAACGTTTACATGCTGAGGTTTAGCAAGTGAAGTATGTTTACCATCTTAGCATCTTTCAAGAATTCAAAAACATATCTTGATTAAAGTTTTTCAGGATAAGACGTCACTTTCTGTCAGTTGAACTCTTTAAAAACACAAACAACAATGTGACTGTCTGTAAGTTCTGCAGGTTATAAACCAAACAGATCAGAGTTGCTGCTGTCAGGAGGGTTCATCCTCTGGGCAGCATGAACATCTGCAGAAAAACCAACCCTGGGAATATTTCTGAATTATTCCAGTTCTGCTTCACAGCTGTGAACCAGCGTCTCTCTTCCTGCTGACAGGCTGAAACAGACTCAAAGCTGCAGTTTAACTCTCTAATCCTGACGGACAGTCTCGCTCTGAAGCATCCATGTCGGCAGGACCAGAACAAATTTCCCAGCGAGTCAGAACCATCGCTCCGACTGCTGATCCTGATACGACACTTGATTGCAAATGTGTGTGTAATTCGGCACTCGGCTCGTGAGCTGCAGTCATCTTTTCACCTCGTTTCACCTCTTATTACCGGCTGGTAACCGTAGAAACCGATCCCTAATCTCGGCCCGTGGAGGAAACTACCTGCACAGTAAAAATTAATGAACTCTGACCAAACTGTCTGACGAGAGAGGGAGAGAAGAGAGAAGAGGGAGAGAAGAGGGAGAGACGGGTGATGCAAGGAGACGGATTGATGAAGTAACAAAAGGGAGAGACGGGAAGATGAGAGACGGGAATTCTCATGGATGAAGAGAGAAGAGAAACACTTTCAGGACTTTCTACAAGATATTTTCATCCACTGACGGATGAAATATACGAGTCTCCGTCCCTCTGGTTTCACACCTTCCCTCCTCTCTTCCCTCCTTCCGCCTCTCCGTCCTCAGCCGGTTCCCATTTAAGCGTAATTAAGTTGCAGAGATGAACATTACTTGTCGGATGGGTAACGGCTGAATGCCGCCGCTGATGGGAGGAGAGAGAAGACGAAGAAGAAGACGACGGGTGAAAAGATGAGCGTGAAGAAGAAAGAAACCAAAAAGAGAAACGGAGAGACTGAGCCGGAGGAGGAGGAGGAGGAGGAGGTGGATGTTAATTAATTATAAGCCGTCAGGGTCCAAATCATCTTCTTTTAAATGTGGACTCGGAGCAGCAGAAAGTCACGGCGGCTCATATTAAACCTTCAGCTCTGATTTAGAGGAAGGAAAGTTACAGGAGACACTGAGACGGTTTCATCTGCTGTCACGCGGCGAGGAATCCTGCGGACACCGAGGTCAGAACACGCGGCCCGATCCTGTCGCTGATACGGGACCGATCTGAAGAATCGCAGCCCGTCCTCATCAGAACAAAGGAAGTCAAGATGTTGAGAGCGACTTGACGCAGTAGTTCTTTTGCCTGAACTGAACCAAACGCTGCAGTCACGTTGCAGAAATCAGGGTTTATTTATTAACCATATTATAATAACGTGAATACATTAAGTTTATTACCAGTGAATGAAAACGTACTTTCGTCCGTAACGTTTCTGCTGACGTTAGATGTCAAAGATCTTACAGACTTTCCAAATGATTGTTCCGACTTGATGAGGAGTCGGGACACGGTTAGCCTAGCTTAGCATCATGTACAGACAGGATGCAGGGGGAAGCAGCTCGCCTGCAGCACCTCTGACGCTCATCCATCTTTGTTTAATGTGGACGTAAACAGAAGAATTACAGGAAGTTAACACGCTGGAATCGTTTCTCGGTGCCGATCAGCTGATCTGATGAGAAAATCAGAATCCTGGAAATAAAAACAGCGACGAACGAGCTGCTGACTGGATTCACTGTTTCAGAGCGTCTGAGTCTTAAACAGCAGCGAGTCTGCAGAGAGGAGAGAGTTACTGCAGTTACTCCTTATCAGAGTCCAGCCGCTATCTGCTGCTGTGTGCACACACACACACACACACACACACACACACACACACACCACACACACACACACACACAAAAACACTTTATTAACTGCAGCACAATACAAGCCTGCAGGAGAGAGAGACGGAGACAAACTCAACTATTTCACAGGAAGTGGAGAAAAGTGTGTGTGTGTGTGTGTGTGTGTGTTCATCCCTGTGTGTGTGTGTGTGTTCATCCCTGTGTGTGTGTGTGTGTGTGTGTGTGTTCATCCTCAGAACTAGAAGAAAACGTCAGAAAACGAGGATGTGAATCTAATCTAAGTACAATCTTGAGGTACTTGTACTTGACTTGAGTATTTCCATTTCCTGCTACATTAATGTTTCCACTACAGTTATACCTGAGAAACTTTAGTTACTAGTTACTTTGCAGATGTTGTTTCCGGCGTATTTATGGTGAGAAACGTGACGTCATCGATGAACAACGTGACACTTCAGGTAAAATCACAGACTCGCCTCGTCTGGAAGTGAGAATGGAGTCAATACGGGATTTTGAGAGAGTGTTCGTTACACTTCTCTGATACTTTAATACTTTTATACTCGTATAATACCTGCTGTACGTTCTCATCAACAGATCGAGTCCATCTAGAAATGACACACCTGATCTGAAGTCAGACGTGTGACTCTGCAGATTTAACAGCAGAAGTCAGAAACATTTTCCTCGCTGCACTTTTTCAAACCGCTCGCTGTTCATTCAATGAATTAAAAAGGTATAAATAGTTTTTGGCTGTCAGTGTTCTCTGAGTTCATTCAGTTCCAGGAAGTAAAAAAAAAAAAAAAACTGAAGCTTAAAATAGTCCCAGACGTCTCAATGTCACAACTTTTATAGTGGAGAGGAGTCGCTGCCAGGGCGGCTTTTACTGTCGGAGGAGGCGAGGGACGATGAAGGATGTGAGGAAAAGTGGGACAGAGAGAGGACAGAAGGAAGGAAGGAAGGAAGGAAGGAAGGAAGGAAGGAAGGAAGGAAGGAAGGAAGGAAGGAAGGAAGGAAGGAAGGAAGGAAGTAAACAAGGACAGAAGGAAGTAAACAAGGACAGAAGGAAGGAAATGAAGAGACAAGGAGGGAAGACAGAGAAGAAAACAACAAAGAGGATTTATAGGATGAGGAGGAAGGACACGAAATAAGGAAGTAAATAAAAGGACAGAAACAGGAAACAGAAAGCAGGAAGAGAGGAAGGACTGAAATGATAAAAGGAAGAGATGAAGGACAGTCAGAAAGAGAGAAGGAAGGACAGAAGGACAAGTTGGAGGGAGGACAGAAGGAAAGGTGGATAAAAGGAGGTGAAGAAAGGAAGGACAGTCCGAGGAAGAGAGCGGAGGAGGTTTTGATTCTGGGAGGAAGACGGGAAACAGGAAACAGAAAAGATTACAGACTGGATCAGAAGACAACGAGACAAAAGACGACAGAGGGAAGGACACATGGAGGAGGAACAAGAAGATAGGAAAGGTTAGATAAATGTGGAAAGGACAGAAGAAGGAAGGAAGTTTGGAGGAAGAGACGGGAAGAAAAAAGGGCTGTAGATGAAGAAGATATGGAGGACGAAGCAGGAGGCAGAGCTGGAGGGAACGAGGGGAAGGAGAGCGAGGAAGACGAGTGCCAGAGAGTAATTTTAGAGTTGGCGTCTTTCCCAGGAGGAAGGAAAACAGCGAGAAGGTCGAAACCACAATCTGACAAAAGGAGTCAGCCAACAAATGAACCAGCGAATAAAAGAATGAATGAAGAAAATTGATTTTTCTCTTTTACATCATCGGGGTGGTTTCTACCTCGCAGGTGATGTCATCATCCTCCAAAGTGACTCTGGAGGGAAGCTGAATGTGGCAGGAAGTAAAGAGTCAGTGAAGGCGGTAAAGGTGAAGTGCAGCCCTGTCGTTACGTAACGAAAGGAGTCATTATCATAGCCCCGCCTCCTCTGCAGGTGATAGGAGATATCAGAGAGGGGGGCGTTCATCCCCGAGGTGAAGTTCGGTGTGTCCAGCAGTGAGACAGCAGCGTATCGCAATGTCGTCGCTCAAAGCTGGACACGCAAGTAGCTCTGTTGTTGGTTGTAAAAATCAACATCAGTGACTATATTCTGTCCCAGCTACAGAACAACAGAACAGACAGTGGTTGTGTTTCATTTTTTAACGACAACGTGCCGGCTGCAGTTCGTGTTAGCTTGTGTGTGTGTGTGCTAACCACTTCACATCGGACTCTAACTAGTTAGCTCCGCTTCGGTCCGCTATGCAATGGCGTTTGAAGCGAGTTTGATGTTAATAATATTACGATGGAGCTTGGCTGTCACAGTAAAAAGTCTGGAAACATGCAGACTGGAGACAGAGACGATGCGAACAGTGTCCAAGAGTTTGGAGACTGTGTTGGAGACAAACACAGCTTCCGCTAGCTGTTAGCCATTAGCTACCTGGCAGTAACTATAACACCACATACGAACAAACTAACATTATTCAGACACACTAACCATTCTGAAACGTCCTGCTGCAGCCACAGAGTCTGTACTTCTTCAGGAGCCTCTCTTTCTGGGTCCGGTTCTGGGTCAAACTGGTTCGGTGGAACGAAAAAATCTCCACGAGCCATAGCGATACATCCACCGTAAACATTAGCGCATGCTACTGCTAACTTAGGGGGAATCCTCTCCCTGAGAGTGACGTAGCAGGAAGGGCTCTCCAAGTGGGCGGTGACAGACGGAGCTCATTAGCATTTAAAGGTGCAGGCACAGAAACAGACTCTGAATAGAGCCTGTAGAGAGACTTTAGACAGCTGGAGTTCAGGACCAGGGATGGTTTGAGGCAATGCATATCGAATACAGAGTTTTTGGACTTCTGACAGCTGTGTGAAATTGATGAAAAACAGAATAATATGGGACCTTTAAACTAGTCAACTATTCTAAAAGTATGAAAACAGTCAAAATGGATTTTAATTTAATCTGTGAGCTTCGACAATCACTCCCAAATATATTATGCATGTTTTCTGAGTCATTTGAATCGTTGATCAGGTTCCTCAATAACAGAAACAGGTCCACGGTTTGGATCTACCCGCCCTTCAGCTTCATCCTCTCTCTTACATGTAACCAGACAGACGTTCAGTATTCAAATATGCAAAAAAAAAAGAGCAGTTTTTACACCTTCCACCCTGACTCTGATCCTTCAGGTGTTAACAGAGTCACACCAACAGAAGTGACTGAATTGTCGGGTTCAAATTATCATTTCACGTCCTTTGACCCAGAACCTCTCGTGCAGAGTGTCTCCGGGACGGGACGAGCGTCTCCATCAGCTGAGAGCGCTCGACTCTTCAGCCCTGAGTGGACGTTAACCTCCCCACTCCAGCCTCGAC
>OZ023175.1:1496567-1506567 GCA_963678695.2 Diplodus puntazzo
TGAAGGAAGTTAGCGCGTCGCTGCGAATGCAGAGAGGAGGTGGAAAACTGAAGGTCTTTTACTAAATGTACACTTTCTGTCACAACTCTCACATGAATGTGATTCTATATATGCACCGAATTCATTGTTTATGTTTGTCCTGATTGTCAATGCTTAACTTCTGATCGTGGAGTGATTCTTAATATGCTGTTCATCAGAAAAATGGATGATGACCTCCAGACTTTCCTGCAGCAACGGCGGGTTTCAGACGTAATGCTGTGATAGCAAATCACATGTGCCAATTTAATATCTAATATGTGAAGAAAACACATCCACGTCACCTCCCGGGCTCCGTAATCTCCGTAAACTTTTCATGGCATAATTCCAGAAAGGAAGCTGCTGTCATGAAAACATTGTCGTCATCCGATCTGGAAGCATCACCTCCACTGTGAAGTTCGAGAGGGAACGATGAACTACTCCAAATGTTCCCGCTTGTAATCGAGGTCGAACAAGATGTATTTGTGTCGCCAATAAAGATGCTGTGATTCAACTTTCCACGAGCTCCCAGAGAATAAAACTCTGAGTCAGATTTACACGATACGAGCGAGAAAACACTTTGAATTAGAAATCAGAAAATCATATGGACCCCTCTGATTCCTCTGAGACTAAACATGCTGCTACTTCTGATCAACAACCTCATCAAACTCAATTTAGCTTGTGTGTTTTTTTTCCCCCGCCTTAAAAAATATTAAAAAATCAATTAGTGAGAGTGCAGATCAAACGGTTTGAGTGACAGGCAGCCGGCGACAAATTAATCAGCGTCCTGAGGGACAGATGGCTTCAAAATGAACTTTCTCCGCGTTTAGCCTCAAAGCAACATTTTTATTCATCTTCACCGCGCTAATACACAACAGAAGATTTCCAGTGTTGGGGAGAGGAAACAACAGCTGCAATTAGTCCAGCAGCAGACTGTGTTTGGGCAGAGAAGGAGGGAGGAGGGGGGAGGAGGGGGGAGGAGGGGGGAGGCAGGGAAGGAAAAGAGGAGGGAGACAAAAGTTTAGAAAGGAGGAAGTGAAGGATGGAAGGTGGGTGAGACGGAGGAGAGCAAGAGGGAGAAAGGAAATAAGGAATTTGGGGAGAAAAAGAAAAGATGTAGGAAGAAAAAAGGGAGAAAAGGAAGGGGACACAAAGGGAGGAGGAGGGCGAAAGGGGAGGGAGGAGGGGAGGAGGAAAATCTCTCCAGTAAGAGCGAGGTGAGAGTAGATTTCCAGAAGCTGCAGTAATTCCAGATACTGTAACTGTGTGTTCATGCTAATTAGCTGGCGCTAGCTGTGGCTGGGAAAAGCCATAGACATGCTAATCAGCGATAGGGCTAACTGGCAACGGTCGGCACAGAATTAATGTGTGTGTGAGGGAGAGAGAGAGAGAGAGAAACAGATGGGAGGAGGACGAGGACTTGAAGAATAAGGCCGATGAATTCACTGTTTCTTATTCTCAAGAGCAGACCGAAGCCGACAATACCGTCTGACTTCCTGTCTGCGGCTGTCAGTATTTAAATCATCTCATTAATATATTATCTTATTTTTAAAAAGACAAACTGGAGGAAACAGAATTTTGATGGGATTATTTCCAGCAGCTGATTAATCCGCATTTAAGGATGTTTTATGAGATTTGATGTCAATAGGAAAAAATGTGAAATATCTTCATTCATAAGAGCCAGAACGAAGGAGTGAAGGTGCAGTCAGGCTGTAAGAAGCGCTGCTGTGTGGGCATGTTGGGACTGATGTGAAGGTGAAACACATCACGTCACTGAATCTCCAGATTTCGCACTTCAGAGACGAAATTAACCACAGATTTCTTTATCGACACGTTGTTCTTTGCTTAATTTGGGAGTTGGGAGTAAAGCTGCTGTTCACAGGGTCAGTGATGTCTGGTCGAACTAGTCATGATATTATCAGCCCTGTCGATCATTAGGGAGGAAAAGAATCCGTCCCATCATGAATTTTCCTTCTTTTTTGAGGTATCATGTTCCACTCCAGGATGTTCCAAACAACACACAGTGACTTATAACGCTACGAGAGGAAACAACTTCTGGACGATGATCACAGAGGTGATGGTTTCAGTCAATCATGAGGTCGATTCAGTGGAGGTCAGCAAGTTTACATCATATATACAGAAGTTAACTTTTTAAATCTTAAATTGAGAATATTGTAGTAAGTAAAGAGAACATAAAGAGTTAAAACCCTTGATAGTGTTTTCTTCAAATAAGCAGTCAATCAACGACAATCTGCTTCCTGTTTCCATGTACGTTTAGTGGTCATGTGATGCGTATGGTCCGAGAGATTATTTCTGAAACGGCGCTGAGACATTTGTCCGGACGGACAACAAACCCTGTCGTTCTAAAACACTTGGCCTGCAGCAGCCTGCTTCAAGGTTTTGGATGCGCTGCAGTATGACTTTAACATGTAGCCTGCTGCAGAGACGCTCTGGCCCGGTCCAGTCTGTGGTGGAAATACTATCACAAAAATAAATGTACAAGGTCAAGTCTGCACGTGTCCTCAGCGAACCTCTCTGCTTCCAAACGTCGTCATAAATAAAAGAACTTGCAGTACAAATCTGAGCATTTGAATATCTGACAAGCGTTTTTCCTTTTTCCATATTTACGACTGACATAAAGATGCACGCCGGTCTGAACATGAGATGGAGGGAGAGATGGAGGCATAAAGACGGATGACGGAGTGATGGAGGGATACAAATGGCGGCAGGAGGAATGAAAAGCATAAAGACGGAAACAGATGGAGGATGCGATGGAGACGGATAGAGGGACGGAGGGACGGGGAGGAGGGAGTGTTTCAGAGAGCAGTTATGAGTGTTATTAAGAAATGGCTCGGCCGCTAACGGAGCGTTCAAATGGCGGTACAGCTGAACGCTTCACGGCCCAGCAAACACAAGCTCCACCGCCCTCGCTCTGCCCGTCTCCACTTGATCTAATTCTCTCTCTCTTTCTCTCTTGGCGTCCTCCAACTCGCCCCCGTTACATCTGAAATTGTAAAAATCCATTCAATCCATTGGCTTCGATCAGGGAGTGCAGCCGCCTGTGTGCTCGCTCACATTATATAACCGCACATCATGAGGCTGTGAGTGTATGTATTTATCTCCCTGTATGCCGCCACATGTTTGTCCTGTGTGTGTGTGTGTGTGTGTGTGTGTGTGTGTGTGTGTCAGGCAGTAAACAGGGTAATAACAGAGCAGAGCTGGACTCTCTCCGACGATTCACCGCCATCAAAAGCTTTGATTGGACAGCAGCTTTACTCCAACATGACAGCACGCGTCCGTCTAGACTTTTCAGTATCTGACTGTAATAATGTCTCTTTAAACATGAAAGCACTGTGAGATTTGTTGGAGTGTTTGCGGGAGATTATATCGAATATGTCTTTAAAAGGATAAAAGCTGCAACAAATCTGTTAAAAAAGGCCGACTCTGTCGATACTTTCTGATGACTGGAAATCTTTTAAAACACAAATATTTAGTTTCAGTATGAAACAGCTGATCAATGTAGTTTTTTTTAAATCAAACAAACAGGAGGAAATGATTCGTTTGTTGGGGACTATTTTCCGCAGCGGATTCATCCACATCTGGTGTTCAAGCTATAATATAACTACAGATAAAGTAAACTCCAGTGTGGCTCATTTATCTGTTTTCATTGATGTAACTTAGTAGTAAAGTAAATTTACTGCACTCAAGTACAATTCCAAGGTACTTGTACTTTACTTGACCAGTCCCATTTTCCCACTACATGCTGGTAAACACTGTACTTTTTACGCCACTACATTTACATTATAACCAAAGAAGCTTATTTTTTAAAAATGACTTTTATCAACAAAAAAACAAACATTCTGAGAAAATGACGAGACATTTCAAGACTTTTACTCCAGACCTTCTTCTTCAAACGGGTGAGTCCATTTTTAACAAAGTAATATTCTAATATGCTTACTTTACTTTTACTCCAGTATGTTATGAACAACATTAACACTGTTTTTATAGTTTTTAGAAATCAGTTGAGCTGAATGGCACTGACGAAGAAGATACAGAGAAAAGCACCTTTACCTCACAGTAAACCAGCATGAACAACAAATCAAGGTTAATAAATATTCTTTTTGTTTTCTTGAGAAACACCTGAAGAGCAGCCCTGATGGATAAACAGCACTACAGGTAATGAAATACAGGAAATACTGTTATTTTTTTTGCTTTTGTTCATATTTAATTGGAATTTTTAAGTCCAATTTTGCTTTAGTGATTCTGTAGAGAAATATCTGATTGTAACCACCATCAGTCACAAAACATCGTCATTATTTCTTGCCATCCAGCACATTTTAATAAAAGAGAAAATAAAACCTTCAAATTCCTACAAGATTATGTTTCATTTGTCCCTGAACATTATTATTTTATTTTATTTAACAGATAAAAATTCTACCTGTGATCTGCAGTCAGGCCTCTGATTATGGACGTAACCTTCTGATTCACTCACTTCACATAAAAATGCTACGATCCTAATTAGAGTCGCTCCTCCGGCCGCTGCGATTAATCTGGCCGAGAGACATTTGATTTTTTTGTTTTTTTTTGCAACAGTGGACGACGCCTCCCAAAATAATGAAACAGTCGGATTGATTGTTTGTAGTTTGTTTCCTTAATTTTCCCTCCACACGACTCTGGGAGCAAATTCAGATTCTACATTAAATCAACAGCAGCAACACCTGAAATAAATCTGACTTTTTAAACCTTTAAAGGAAACAAAACATATTTATCACAGATTTTTGAGGTGTACGAAGTTTATTGTTAAACCCCCCACAGTATCAGTACATACACTGTTTCCATGGCAACTATCTTTCTGTATCTTTAGATACCAGGAGAGTTTGGCGGGTGAACCTCCACCTCCTCCCGTCCAGTCCAATCACGCGTATTGGCAATCGGTGCTGCGGCTCTTTAAAAAGCTCCTTATTCCCCCGTTTATTCTGACATTTTGATTCACGATCAGCTGAAGGAGGAGGGGAAAAAAAAATAATTAAAAAATAAAAAACACCCTTTGAGACAAACTCAGGCCGCTTAACTAATTACCAACATATATCACCGCCGGCTCCGACAAGCCAATTACACCTGATTGGAAATACTTTACTTTGTTCAACACACGCTTTTCATGTCGGTTTTAATTCAGTGTCAAAGCTCGCCTTTCTGAATATTAGAGCGGATGATTGACTGCTGAGGGCCGTACAGTGTACAGTACATAAGCCAATAATGTCCCATTTGTCTGGTATGGGGGGAAAGGCGGATAAACAGATTAGAGAAGGACATTAGATGTATAACTGGGTTAGTAAGGACATCAGCTCTAATGGGCAAACGTCCTTCACGAGGGTCTCACCATGATTAATATAAAGTGAACGACTGTGGGGTTTCCTGGAAACAGAAAATGACAGGGGCTGATGGGAAAGACAGTCGCGTTAACAAAACAAACAAACAGATAAGTTATATGTCCACCGTCTGTCAGCAACAACTGTGTGTGGCTCTCCAACGTTTCCTTGAACCACCTGGAGAAACTTTATCAATATCCATCACTTCGTCCCCTCAAGAACCATCAAAGACATCTTGAATGACCACTTTCTCCCTTCGCTGATCCCTTGAACTGTCTCAAAGACACCAAAGATCCCCGTAAACGACTGCCAGCACAGATGAAAAAAGGTCTTGAATTCTCTTAAACTACACCTGGGTAATAGTTCCTTGGAAGGCGCCTACAAATCTTTTGATAAACTCTAAAAAGTCTAAAATCCTCCCAAGAGCCCATTGAAAGCACTTCCAACTGTCTTGAGCAACCCTAAAAGTCTTTGCAACCTCTCAAAGACATCAATAACTCCTTGTAAACAACAAACAATCCCTTCAGTTCCCCCTGAATCACCTCTACGCTCTGTATGTACAAGAAAGATTCCCAATGACCTAGAACTAACTCAAAACACTGTCCAACATTTTAGACACTTGAAAAACAACTGGAACCGACTTTAAAACCCCTGAAACACCAAAGATCCTTGTAAACAACTGCCAACACAGATGAAAAAAGGTCTTGAATTCTCTTAAACTACACCTGGGTATAGTAGTTCCTTGGAAGGCGCCTACAAATCTTTCAATAAACCCCTAAACCATAAAAGTCTTTGCAACCTCTCAAAGACATCAATAACTCCTTGTAAACAACATACAGTCTCTTCAGTTACCCCCTGAAATATCTTAAAACCCCCTGATATCACCTGTACCCTTGACAAACACCTTCAGGTCCTCAGTGACCCTTAGAGGTCCCTAATAACTTGGAAAACAACTAGAACTGAGTCTGCAACCCCTGAAACCGTCTGACAAGTAATCAAACAACAGCTGTAATCCCTCAAAGACCCAGAAAAGACACCTAAAATCCTAAAAGCCCCCTTTAAAACACTTCCAACTGTCTTAAGCAACCCTAAAAGTCTTTGCAACCTCTCAAAAACATCAAGAAGTCCATGTAAACACATACAGTCCCTTCAGTTGCCCCTGAATCACCTCTACCCTCTGTATGAACAAGAAAGATTCCCAATGACCCTTAGAACCCAAAACACTGTCCAACATTTTAGACACTTGAAAAACAACTGGAACCAACTTTAAAACCCCTGAAAGCCTCTATAAAGTCATCAAACGACAACTGTAACCCCTCAAAGACATCTAAAAGACACCTTAGATCCTAAAAAGCCCCTTGAAAACACTTCCAACTGTCTTAAGCAATCCTAAAAGTATTTGCAGCAACTCAAAGACATCAAGAACTCCTTGTAAACAACATACAGTCCCTTCACTCACCACCGGAACCATCTGCAACCCTCTGAAATCACATCTACCCTTCGTATAACCTACAAGAAACATTCCCACTGACCCTTACAGCAGACTCAAAACACTGTCCAACACTTTAGATACTTGGAAGACAACTAGAATCGACTCTATGACTTTATCAAATCACACCTGTAACCCCTCAAAAACACCTAAAATCTCAAAAGCCTCTTGAAAAGTCCCCCCGCAGGACCTTAGCGACCCCTAACGCCTTCTATCCCTCTGGAAAACAACTACAACTCAATTTAAAACCCCTTAAATCCTCTATAAACTTCATCGAACAAGACCTGTGACCCCACGAAGAAAAAAAGGGCTCTCCTCAAACAACCTACGAAATATGAGCGGGCAATATGATCATGATTGATCTTGAGGGTGTCTGGGATCCACTTCTCAGCTGAAACTCCTTTTTTGATCAGTTTTATTCCTTTATTACAAAAAGAGAAAGTCCAAGAATTGAGGGACAGTAAAGAGAAACTTTCTGGTTCCTGATCAGCGTTTTAACCCTCAGCGTGTGCCCAGAAAACTGCTAAAAAACCTGTAAACCTTCTACAGATAAATCCTGCAACCCCTGAAACACAACTACAACTCTCGAGAATAAACCTTAGATATCTGAGTCACAGTTGCTTAAAAGACCCTTTGAGCCGTCTTGAGAATCCTCTGAAATGTCCTCTTAACCCTTCAAATTACTCAGAGAACTCCATACAGTCGCCTGAAACACATCTGGAACCGTCTGAAACAACTCCTGAATTCCTCTTCAAGCTTTGTAAACATCTATACAGATCCAGAGATCAAACAGACCTGTTTTTTTGGTCATTTCAGTGCTTTTATTACAGACAGAGAGACGATCGAGAGGACAGAAACCACGGATGTACTCGGCCTGAAGGCCTTCTTGTACGTGATCAGTTGCTTAAACCCTACAAAGAAGTCCTGCAACTCCTCAAAGACCACGAGACCTTTGAAATCTTCTCAGAACCCTTTAGATTACATACGGACCCCTAAAGGCTCCGACAAGTCGCGCACAACACCCATAGTTTCTCCTGGAAAACACCTGGAACTGTCTTTGAACCCTTAAACTCTCCATGACCATCAACCGCAAGTCTTCAAAGACCCAAAAGAAAGTCGAGTCTCAACTCTCAACTATGATTGTAGGTCCAGTTGGTCGCCATCGCAAACTTTCTGAGCGTTTGGGACTGAGACTCAAAAATCTACTTTCTTACTTTTGAATGTTTCCAGCTGATGAATCGTGTATCTGCAAAAGCGACCGAGTGCTTTCCCGCAAAGTCGGCCAATTAGAAATCTCTAATCCAAACGCTTCCTCGATCGCATCATTGTGAAGACAATGAAAGTTGTAATGGATAAAAAAATCGAAGCGTGGTGAAACTGAAACTACATCAGACAGCCGGCAGCTTCTCTGCGATCACTGCGGAGGAAAATCAGAAGTCAGCTGTGTACAAATCCATGTAGACACTCAGCGAGACAAAAACATGTCATTTCATATGCAAACCCGCCGAGAGAAACGCCGCCTGATTCAATAAGAGAACGGCGCTCGCTCGCGCTCTGTGTTCCAGTTAATTGTAACGTCTTTCAGAGGGTAAACAGAAACAAGCGACTATATTTTCTGTCATTACGACACATTGTTGGACAACAACACATCCCGGAGCTGTTTTGTGTTTGCCAACAAAATAAAGAAAAAAGATAGAGGAGGAGAAAAAAAAACAGAATAGGTGATGGAGTAATTGTTTCCATGGTGATTATTTTTTTCCTCTTTGGTGTGCGAGTGTGTGACAGCATGCAGGACGAGAGAGAGGGAGGGGAAATAAAAAAAAAAAAGGGAGCGATGAACGAAACGCCCGGCAGCCACGTCTGCTGCCGAAAGCAATTTCCTCGTCTAAATTTAGTTATGCAAAGCCTATGGGCATCATCAGCATTTGGTAATTAGTTTTATAATTACTGCTGTTTCCCTCTCCCTCTGTCATTCCATTTTTCTTTACACTGCGACTGGGGAATCAAAACATCTCACACTCGCAGCTGGCCAAATTACTCTGCGTTTATTAAGTGCGAGCATCACCGCGAGCGGCTGCAGCCGGCGGACGGAGCGGCGTCTCCGCCGCAGAGCCGAGCGGGGCTTAACCGGGGGCCCGACAGCGCCGCCGCGGGTTCCTGCGAGCCAGAGAGGCGAAGCGGTTTGACAAGTTTATTATGTGGAGAAGCAGCAGCTCGTCTCTTTTTATAGGTTTAAAGATGAGATCTGTGGGTAAAAAGGCTGAAGTGATTACAAACTGGACGGGGGGTCCTCGGGAAGGAAGTAATAATTATCTCCTCCGATGTGAACATGATGGAGTCCGAACAGAGGCGCCGCGGCTCGCGTGCTTCTGTTCAGTCCCACTGTGCTTTAGTTTGGAGCGTGTTGTTGTTATCAGGCGTCAGCGGGGAGACGGGCCTGCTGTTAAACGACGACTAACCTGAATTTAACAGCTGGAGGGAGATCGGGGCGGTTAGCTTACAGATGGAAACATCAGGCCGGTCGCCGCAGAGCGTCTCACGATCCGTCAACGCAAATCTGCATCAACACGCCTCTGACAGCACACACACACACACACACACACACACACACACGTCTAATTCTTTACCTCCACAAGCTCAGTCAGACACGACTTTGAAGCGCCGTGATGTCACGTCGTATGAAATATTCAAAAGCCACGAGTGCTTCGCGGCTGCGACACGCGTGCTTGAGTGATGTTGGTCTGCACAACACGTCCATCCATTACCTGCGACCACTTATCTCAGCGCTGGATGTGAGTGTGAATGGTAGTTTGTCAGCGCGTGTCAGCCGGGTGATAAACTGACGGACCGTCCGGGTTTACTCTGCCTCTCCACGACACCGTGATGATCAGCACCTTCTGCTTTTGTACCGTCGGTCCGAAGGAATCTCAAGACTGAAAGCGAAGCAGTTGTTGACTCTGACCAAACTCTTATTCTGAACTGCGTAACTAATAATCTGAGCCTTTCGGTCCGATAACATTCAGTCAACTGAGCGTACAGGTTCTCTGGGTCTGAGCGGGTTTTAAGTGGGATATTTGACCCGGGGAATAACAGGAAGGTAACCTCAAAATGTTCAGTGACATGTCGA
>OZ023175.1:1511567-1534067 GCA_963678695.2 Diplodus puntazzo
ACACACACACCACACACACTGACTTCTACCCACATGTTCTGAACTACAGTCGCGTCGTCGTGCACATCGCAGCGCCGCACCTCGGTAAATATCCCGGGTCTACTTCTTACCGACACACACACACACACACACACACACACACACGCACACACACACACACACACCCACACACACACACACACACACACACACACTTAAACACACACGCCACCAGAAATTTCAGGCAATTTGCTTTCATCTTTGGGTCATTCCTACGAGCCCAAACGTCCCTTTTTAAAAGCGAGCGCTCCTCTTCTGCTCTAAGTGCGTCGCACAAAGGGCCCATTTCAAAGGCAAATTCCACTTAGATTCACAAGTGCTGTGTATACTCTGGTACTCCAGGCAGAAATTCATCAAAGCTTAATGTTCCCTTCACAGAAAATCACTTAGCGCACAAGCTAGCAGCCTGTGTGAGTGTGTGTGTGCATGACCGTGTGTGTGTGTTTCCATGTTGTGTGATAGCAGTTTAAAGGGGCAGGCAGTCGGCGCGGCGCTGCCCGGCGTGCATTCTGGGTTTTTTTTTTATGTTCGGCTTCATTAAAACAAAAAGGTTTGTTTGAAGAGACAAACTGAAGCTGAATCAGAGGCGGAAGCTGCCGTTACGCTTCAGTTTACACTCAGAGCGACTGTCAGGACGGAACCAGGAAGCGAGGTCCAGGTTCCGTGGGCCGGTGCTGAAAGCTGATATATGCAACTTCTTTAAACTGAAACTGAGCCGCCAGAGTGAAGAGTTTTAATGTTTCTGCAAACCAACGACATGTTCGATTCTGTATGTTCTGATTGTGTTGGTTTGTCACAGAGAAAGTTCAAGATGCTGTTTCACACCTGAAGCATGAAACCATCAGATATATTCTCCCAGACATCAGGAGTCTGTGCCGACGGAATCAGTGATTCAAGCTGAAACATGAACTGAACTCTCAACGACGACAAAAACAACAAAACTATAACCAACTGATATTTTAACATATCAGACAAAGATAAAGACGCGTTTGTCCAAACACATTTAAAATGATTCCCAAGTTTGGATCCATGAGGAGGCAGGAGAGGAACTGAAGGACAATAAAGCAAAACAACTAAACAAAACTGGAGCTCCTGGTTAGTTTTAAACACCTGAACATGGACGAGCTCAACTCACAGACTGCTTCTCATGAGCTCTGCTAACTGACTGAACCTCAGGTTTTAGATAAATCTGCAAATGATGACTTTAGTGGAAAAACCAAATCAGGACGGGCCGTTCTTCCAGTATTTATGTTCCTTCCACACGCAGCTAGTTGTGAAGAAAACAACAGTTGTTTGGGATAAACTCAGAAGCTTCCTGACGAAATAACGAAGATGATCCAAAAAACAAACCAAGAAGAGACGAGATACAGAAAGAGGACTTTAACCACCGAGGCTGAAGGCTTCTCGTAACAAATGATCAGAAACAAATCAATTTAAGGACTTTTCTTGGTGAGTTAATCTGGTCTAACAAACCCCGTCCTCCCTCCTACCTTTGACGGAGGTGTTGGGCGGCGGTCCCTCCATGCGCAGGTTCCACGGCGGGTCGCCCTGGTTGGCGAAGTCCCTCATCTTCAGGTAGCTGATGGTGAGCCGGATGATGGAGGCCTTGTCCAGCTGGCTGGTGATGGCGCCCGGCAGCGGCAGCATCTTGGCCAGTTCGTAAAACTCAAAGTTCTCCTTTCCCCGCCGCGACCGCGCCGCGTCCCGCGACTTCTCCTTCCTCAGAGCCTGCAGCCTGGACGGGCGGAGAGGAAACAAACACAGGGTGAGACTCGAGGGGCTGACGGAGGCGGACATGAAGTGCAGAATGTGATTCATAGTGGAGGTTCTGTGGAGGTTCTGTTGGACCTCGTGTGTCAGTGGAGCGAGAAACTGGAAGTCAACTTTTGCACAAACAAAATAAGACAGTAAATAGTTGGAAACACATTATTTACTGGTGCACAATTTAAAAAGTCTGGGTACAAATGACACGCAGTAAAAAACAAAACCTCCAGACTTCCAATCCCTGTTTGTGTTCAAGGCCTTGAAACCCTGGAAAATCAATCCTCCTTTTAAAAACTCAAGAATTCTTCCTTTTCTTTGTAGCTTTTGTTACCACAACAACTCAATCAGCTGCTCGACAACACCGCGTCAGTTCCTCCGTCAAAGTTTCTGCAAAACCTGATCGTCAGTTCTGCAAAACTCTTGCACAGCTGATCGACAGATACACACACACACAAAGCCCGACGGGTCGACCCGATCAGAACAGAATCAGGACGATTGAATGACGACGTTACTAAAAGTGAAAGTGCGTGCGTATCACATGTGTGCATCCGGCTTTAACGTGTGTGATTTTGAGATTCATTTAAGGCCACAGAGGAGATCGAGTTCTCGCTCGTCATCGTCTTCATGTTCAAACACTCAGACTTTCACACAACAGAAGCATTTTTCCTGTGAACCTCCGAGGACGGGAGAAGATGAACCAAACTTCCTCCAGCACAAACGAAGATGATGACTTACAGATGACATCACCTGATGACATCACCGTGTTTCCTGTTTGACTCACACTGAGACAGAAGTTGGACGATGCTGCAGCGGCAGATGTCACCTTCCTCCTCCTGCTGCGTCTGTATCACCTCGTGTTTAAACTGAGTACCTGACGATCCGCCGCTCCGCCTCTTTATTCCATTACTTCCTCTTTCCCTCCATCCTCTCCATCACTTTCCACTCTATTACTTTATATCAAAGAGCGGCTCTGTTTGTTCTCTCTCTCCCTCTCCCTCTCTCGTTCTCTCTCTCTTTCACCCTTCAACAACAACAGTGACGACCATACTTTCCCGCGGCCTCTCATCATCATCGGACGCCGTTATGAATTAACTCGGCAATAAATCAGCTGCTTAAAACCTCTGTGGGCTTCCTGCCGGCCGCACACACACACACACACACACACACACACACACACACACACATAAAGACAGGTGATTAATTTGTGCCGGAGAAAAAAAAAGAAAGCGAGAAAAAGTGTTGCAGGGATAAAAGGGGAGAGAGAGAGAGAGAGAGAGAGAGAGGGATGAGATGGAGGGATAGCGGACAAACACTTTAGAGGAGGAGGAGTTGTTTAAGGCTACAGATGAAAAATGGCTGTCATCTGGAGAAGAATATCATTTTCATACTGCGTGTCATTTATTTATCAGGGAGAACAAACAGCAGATGAGGAGAGAGAGGAGAGGACACAAGGAGAGGAGAGACAGGAGAGGAGAGGAAACAAGGAGATGAGAGGAGAGGAGAGGAGAGGAGAGACAAGAGGAAAGAAGAAGAGAGGAAATAAGGGGGGAGGAAAGGAAAGGAAGAGAGGAAACAAGAGGGGAAGACACAAGAGGAGAGGAAACAAGAAAAGAGGAAACAAGGAGAGGAAACAAGGAGAGAAAACAAGAAGAGAGGAAACAAGGAGAGGACCACCGACTGCCTGGAGGAGGTCCTCTGTTGTGGGATTCAGTAAAATAAAAATTGTTCTTTTCAAACAAAAGCTTCAGCTTCCAGTTTCTGACTTTCAGGAAAAGTCTCGAGTTTTGATTCAGTCAGGAGGAATTTTAAGATTTGACATTTCTGACCCACAGACGTTTATATTCATAACACAGAAAATAAGACAGCTGAAGGTTTTTGATGTTAGATATTTACTGTGTGTGTGTGTGTGTGTGTGTGTGTGTGTGTGTGCTGCTGGAAGATGAAGAGCAGCCGGGCAGACGGGATTTATTTGTTCCGCAAACTTGGGAAGCATTATGTTGATGGACGACAAATATGTCTTCATGTCTGTGTGTGTGTGTCTGTGTGTGTCTGTGTGTCTCGGTGTGTGTGTGTGTGTGTGTGTGTGTGTCTCAGTGTGTGTGTCTCAGTGTGTGTGTGTGTGTCTGTGGGTCTCAGTGTGTGTGTGTGTGTGTGCGTGTGTGCAAGTGGACAGGGGGGTGTGTTTGACCTTGACTCAAACAGACATATTTATCATGTACCGGCTGAGTAGGTAAATGCAACACTTGTTGTGTGTGTGTGTGTGTGTGTGTGTGTGTGTGTGTGTGTGTGTGTGTGTGTGTGTGTGTGTGTGTGTGTGTCGGTGTTTGGGTCTTATAAACATGAAATGAAACCGTGTCGTAAAGTTCAGCCGGGTGACTTGATGGTGTTTTAAAGAGCTCGTCACGGCAGACGATGTGTGTGTGTATGTGTGTGTGTGTATGCGTGTGTGTGTGAGTGTGAATGTGTGTGTGCAAATGTGTGTGTGCGCCTGCATGTGCATATCATGTCGTAAAGTTCAGCGAGGTGGGTCGATGGCTTTTTAAAGAGCTTGTCAGCTGAAAGGAAAAGATATGTGTGCGTCTTTATGTGTGTGTGTGTGTGTGTGAGGCAGTTCGAGGTGTGTGTAGGCAGAGAGCATGCTGGGAAGGTCGAAGGGTTTAACGTCCGGATCAAACTGGCCGTCGGTCATGTGACAGGACGGAATTTATACCGTCGGAGCTCCTCAGACACACGCTGAGATTTATTTCACTTCATCTGTCGGAGCTCGATTTTATTTTCCTGTTCGGACGCGTGAAGAAAATAAACTTCATCATCGTCTCATGTTCTGATTCTTGTTCCTGGAGAGAGATCAGGAAGCTGGACGTGTGTCAGCAACCCGATCACCAGAAACCATGTTAGCCAAGTGGGTTTCTGCAGAACCACAGACGAGTTCAGTTTGAATCTTCTGCTTTCTGTCTCATCACGACGTTGTGCTGATGCTCCGGTTCCGTTAAGACACAGAAACCCGCTTGGCTAGGGTTAGAAAACATCCTGGTTTGGGATTAAAATACATGTTTTGTTTCTGCTACAATCACAGATGGAGACGCGTGTGTTTCATCACGATGAAAACAGCTTTAAAAACACCTGTAATGACAGGTACACATACACAGATGAAAATGTCTCCAGGTCAGGTGACTTGTTTCACTTACAAAACCTACTCGGTAAACATTAGAAGGTTTGGGTTTTAAAAACACGGCTGGAAAACCTGGATTTGTCTCCAGGTGAGTTTAAAAATGTCCAGTGGTGTATGTTAAACGTCACCTCCAGCTCCTGACGGGACAGTCAGGTAATAAACACAGAATGTGATTGTGACGTCTGGTGCAAATGTCAACCGCAGACGTATCTCTGGTCAGTAGAACCGCTGACTGCTGACGTTACGTCCTGCAGTCTCCTTGTCTGGTTTTACTACAAACACCTGAATCTGGCGAGATCAGCAGGAAGCTGGAGGTTTCAGGTGAGACCGTCTACACCTGCTGTTAGCTGTTAGCTGTTAGCTTTCCTGTTTGTATCTCCAGTAGAGAAACATCTAAATACGTCAAACGTGTTCTTACTATCAGAACAGACTCCGCCTGATCTTTTATTTTACAGTTTTGTCGTGAAAACAAACAGACACGTTTGATGTGCTGTAAGCCGAATTAACAAGAAGGCCCAAATTATTCAGAATTCATCACGGACAGTGTTTCATAAAGTTTATAAAGTTTCTCTGATCTCAACAACTCACTAAATTGAGCTTTTTTATAATGGAGTCTGGGGACTTTCTCTCCCTTTACATCTATTTGTCTCCCTCTCTTTGTTTCCTTGCAGCTCGTTAATATAAGTTGCTGTCATCGTTCAAATGATGGAAGCTGACGTGTGTCCTCTGTGTTTCTGCTTTCAGTCTCTGGACGGTTTTGTATTTGCACTAAACAAGGAGGGACGCTTCCTCTACATCTCTGTGACCGTCTCCATCTACCTGGGCCTGTCACAGGTAAGTCCTACACCTGTCTGTCCCTCCGTCTGTCTGTCTGTCAAGTCCCAGTTTTGTCTGTCTTGCAGATTCTGCGTCTGTCTTCTGTCTCTCTCTTCTCTCTCTTTCATCATAACTGAAGACAATTACCAACAAATTAAGGCTCATTTCAACTGTTTGTATCTCCAGTAGACAAACATCTAAATACGACATCATAAAATGTCTTTTAACTGTTTAAACCGTACAAACATAAGCAGACAACAGACATCCTCACTCTTAACAGAATAAGGAGGAAATATAAACTTTTTCCTGATGATTATTATTTTGTCTTCGATGTCAGACTGTTGTTAATCACGATCACAGCTCGGATGATTTCCTGTCAGACGCTCTGACAGAAGCTGGATCTCTCGCACCAAACGCAAATTACAATGTTTTAAAGCATCAAACTGAACGTCTCAGATTTCATGATCCTCCAGGACTGAAGACGTTCTTCTTTCATTTTGTTTCAACAGAAAGTCCATTTAGATTTCAGAATAAAACTGCCGGCTTAATTTTTCTCTCCTGTCCAGATATCAGAGTATCTGTTTACACCATCAGCTCGTCCGTCCACAGAGGCCAAACCGAGACGAGGAATATTTAAAAAAATAAATAAAAATAAAATCCATGCAGGAGCGTCGAGCGATGAGATAACCAGAAACACGGCGAGCAATATGAAGAGAGAGATGAAGGCGGGAGATAAACGCAGCGCGGCGGTGGCCGACGGGGAAATCTGGGGAGGTTTGAGGTCCTGACCGCTGATAGTCATCACACACACACACACACACACACACACACACACACACACTTTACAATCAGTGGAGTTTGAGGCTCTAACAGCTGATAGAAATCTCTCTTCACACACACGGAGAGGAAACTTAAACAAAAGCTGCTCGGACGTGAATCTGGTTAAAATCGGACGTTCGGGTTATAAAACGAGAACTCAGCGAAGAGGAAGGAAGAAAATTAAATGATGTTAAGTGAGATATAATCCAAGAACGAGAGAGAGAAAGGTAGAAATTCAGATTCATTAAAAAACTTCTTTAACTTCTAAATCAGGACGATTTAAAATAGGAGAGAAGGAGGGAGAACTCTGAGGGCGAAAACTTCTGCTCCTTCTGGACTCTGGTTAAAGTCCAGAAGTCCATTTATTTCGATTATCTGCGTCTGTGCTTCGTTCTGTTTTCCTCCGATGTGTTCGACGCTGCAGCATCACTGCGTCTGCAGGAGCGTCGACACAAACGGCTGGTTATTAGAAATGAACGACGATATTAAGTTGTAGTGAAACTGAAAACAACCAGTGATGGAAGTGCAATTAACTCAAGTTCTGTTCTTTAGTCTCCTTCGCTTGAGGAGTTTCAGTATCAGGGTCTTGTTTTCTGCTGCCTCCACGACCCGACCAGGATAAGCAGAAGAAAATGGACGGAGGGCTGCATGTATCTGACAAATTCAGATTATTTGATTACTTAGAGACTGTTAATCGTGACGTGTTTTTGGGCGAGACGTTGTGTGACAGGAAGCTGCGTCAGATTACCGACACTTGGAAAATGTTGAATATCATCCGCGATCATTTGGTTACAGGCCACAAGTAAAAGGGCTGAAGTGTGTGTGTGTGTGTGTGTGTGTGTGTGTGTGTGTGTGTGTGTGTGTCGGTTGTAAATATGGATCCTCGCTCGTGTTTGTTTGTTTACTGAAGGAGACGTGACGTAGTTTGAATGTGTCCTGTTTCCTACAGAGGACGGTTAAGAAGGAGACGATCAGTAAACAGCCGAACGATGTTTAAGATCAGCTGAGAAGTTTAGTCGCTCTGTGGTAGAAAATACAATACACTTCAGATAAAAGAGGGAAGAGACGATAAAGAGGAGGAAGAGGAGAGCAGAGCGAGGAAGAGGAGGGGGAGGAGGAGGAGGAAGAGGAGAGGAGAGCTCTCTCTCTCCCCCATCTTTCAATTCAGCCAATCAGGTGACCTGCAGCCGAGGTTCCACCCCGTCAACTCCGGGTAGGACGAGAGAACACACACACACACACACACACACACACACACACACACACACACACACTCTCAGACAAAAGGCCCTTCAGGAGGAGGGTAATTGCTTCCATGGCGATGGGAAAGGAAGGCAGAGAACAAGTGTCACTTTGGATTAAGCCCCGCCTGCTGACATCGCCATGGCGATGACACCGCCGCTCGCTACGAGTGTGTGTGTTCACCGATCAGAGGACCGAGTGCCAGAACCAATCTGGACTGAGAGGGAGGGAGGGAGAGGGGGAGAGGGGGGAGAGGAAGAAAGGAAGGAAGGAAGGATGAAAGAAGGAGAGAGGTGGAGTGAGGTCCTATAGGAAGAGAGAGAGAGAGTGTGTGTGTGTGTGTGTGTGTGTTAATGATCCAGTCTGGTACTGATCACACCGGCACAATAACCTGTGATTGGCTGAAATGAACCCAACACATTACAGGGAGGGAGAGAGAGAGAGAGAGAGAGAGAGCGGGTTTGTTTGCGTGTTTCTTTGTGTGTTTGTTTGTTTGTTTGTGTGTGTTAGCTCACTGTGTTGATAGCAACCAGAAATGCAGCTCAGCGTCGTCGTCACAGTAAAACATTTCTGGAGACAAAACAACCAATAAAAAAAGAATAACTCTATCAAACTCACGCCGAATCAGCTGTTAGCACTTCCTGTCTGCAGTGTGTTCATGACTGTCCAGAGAACTGTCACTGGATCACTGCGAGACTGAAGGAAACTTAAAAACGTGATGTTTCCAAGGCAAGTTCTGCACACGTGAGCAGAGACTGTTTCCAAGCAGATTCGTTGTTTCTCTGGATTTTATTTAAACAATCCGACTCTTTAAAATGTTTTAAAGCAGGTGAACGAGCAGGTTTGTATCCTGAGAGGGTTCAAATATTTAAAGTTTTATTCTAAACTTCAGGACTGGAGTTTGCCAGTTTTTCAGTTCGGTGTAATAATGGATCTTCTGACAGCAGCCATGTGGGAAATTGGATTTCAAAAGCAGCCAAAAAAAAACTGAAGTAAGCCGACCAGAATTCCTGACCGGCCGTCCAATCGTTCTAACAGCGGACGCCGATCGTTAATTAGTCTGCGTGATTAATTTAGATATTTCAATCAACTCTGACGGGAAATGAGAGATCAGTGTTTCTATTTTCATCAGGACTCGAAACGACTTTGACGAAGGTTTCTTTCTCTTTTGTAGGTCGAGGACAGATAACAAACCTGGACGAACAGAACTTTCTTTTTGGGTTTATTTTGAGCGACCTGACCCTTTAATTAGAGACGAGGTGCAGCTGAGTTTGTTCTGTTGTTACCGACAAACAAAGTAAAAACCCGGAGTGGAAGTCGACGGGTTCTGCAGGATTCACCTCCCGCCGCTCGACTCACGCCGCCACACGCAGGCGCCCGGCATCATTACCGGGATAATCATCCTCCAATAGGATCGCAGCGATGGAGGGATCAGCGTGAACTCCAGCGGAGAGCTGATGGTAAGTCCCTCCATCCTACTGAGAGAGGGAGAAGCCGGAGAAAGAGAGGGATTAGAGAAGACGAGGTGGAGGAGGAAGAAAAACTGCAGGTGGAGTCAGAGGAGGAGAAAGTGAAGAGGCAGGAGGAGGAAGAGAGAAAGAAAGGAAGAACAAGGCGAGGAAGGATGGGAGGAAGAGACAGGGAACTACTTTCAGCGGCGGATGAATCCACATTTGCTGATCTAGTGAGTGTTTGTGGGAGCAGGGCTACAGTGTGTGTGTGTGTGTGTGTGTGTGTGGTGTGTGTGTGTGTGTGTGTGTGTGTGTGTGTGTGTGTTCTCCCTCGTTCATTGAGACGTTTTGGAAAATGTCCCGCGGTGTTTGGACGCGTTCACAACATCTATCTGTTTTACCAATCTCTGCCTGCCACGCTGCTTTAGCATCAACCCGAGCATGACAGCAAGCAGGCCGGCTGCTACACACACACAGCACACACACACACACACACACACACACACACACACACACACACACACACACACACACACACACACACACACACACACACACACACACACACACACAGAGCTTCGAGTAATAACACTGTTTTGAATAAATGAATGTCTGATTGATTTTTACCGACTGGTGATCTGACATTTAGCTTTCCTTTCAGGCTTTAAAGTGAAACCTTGTGAGTTCTGAACGGATCGGGCCGGCGCTGAAGCCTGAACAGAACCCGCACTGAAGAAAAGATCATTTCTGATTTGATGTTTTTTGTTGTTTTGTGCGTCACGTCTTCGTATCTCGGCCAGAAGTCGAATGTAAAGTTAAAGAACGACGACACAAACCGTCAAACTGTGACGTCACAGGACTGTCCAGGAAGAACTGATGACATCACGGTTTTAGAGGCGGAGCCGACGTGAACGCACACATCAGTCACAGAGTGGAGAGTCATGTTGACAACCTCCTCCATCCTGTTAGCTGCAATCCTGTTAGCCGCGCTAACACACACACACACACAGCTCCGTAACATCCGTAAAGAAACGTTCGGCGTCACAATTCTGTCGTTTTCAACACAAACCCGAACGTGATGAACGTCCGAGCAGCAGCTGATTGATTCTCCAACATGAATTATTGATCCTGAAGACTTTAACGTGTTTTTATTATCCATTAATGAAAACTCTCTTTCTCACAGGATGCAATTTGTTTCCCGGCGTTCATTCACGTCGTGTTTTGTTGTTATTAATTCATGTTACCGTTCATCGTTAGTAATTAATACCCTCCACTCATATCCATAAAATTCACATTATTACAGCATAATGTTCATTATCGTATTAGTCATACGCGCTCGGCTTAATCGTGCCGCGTTGTGTCGCTAATGAATTTGTGCGTTAAAGTTTCCCTCCGACGTAGATAACTGAAATTAAATGATGAAAATGTCTGGAAGCAAATAATTATAAATATTCATTGGATTGCATTAAATTATGAGACATAGACAGGAAACCTAGATATGTGTTTGTTTGAATTAATTGCAAAGTTACACAACTTGCTGGATTTTCAGATTATCTGCTGAAACTTTAAATTATTTAATGCGTTCTGCACGATATACTGGTTAAACACAAAGAAATTAATACATTATTAAATTCTATTTTTAGAAGGTTAAACTGGACAATTCTTAATTGTCAAGCACAGATATTGTAGATAGTGACGATTAAAAACAAACTGTTGGACTGTCTGCTGGTTTCTTTCTCAGCTAGCACAGAAAGCTAAAGCGATAGCGCTGCAGCTAACAGCAGCGCTAACATCACATCATGTCCGGATTAATACGAGGATACGTGCAGGACGTGAAGAAACAACAGAACGGAAAAGAAACAATGAAGATAGACGGATGAACAGAGAGAGACTGAGGGGGAGTGGGGGGGAGGACGAGGGAGGATGATGTAAGAGGGATGCAAGAGGAAGAGGAGGAAGAGGAGGAAGAGGAGGAAGAGGAGGAGGCGACAGCTGCACTGGAAAGTTTCATCGTCTTCACCTTCACCTCATCTGAACTCGACTCTCCTCCACTTCCTTTCCTTTGTTTTATTTCTATTTCCCTGCGATTTATTTCTTTTGTCCTCCTTCACCTCCTCTTCAGTGCCCTCCTCTCCTCATTTCTTATCCTTTCCTGTTTCCTTCACTCCACACGTCCTCCAGGAAGTCCTCAGTTCATCTTCTGTCCTTACTTCCTGTCTCTCTCCTTACTTTTCTGCTGTCCTTACTTCTGTACTTCTCCTTTTTTCCACTATTGTGTCTTTACTTCATCTCTTAAGTCTTTACTTCCTCTCTTAAGTCTTTACTTCCTCTCTTAAGTCTTTACTTCCTCTCTTAAGTCTTTACTTCCTCTCTTAAGTCTTTACTTCCTCTCTAAAGTCCTCACTACCTTTCACTTCCCCACTTCCTCTCCTCAGTTGTCACTTCCTCCTCTTTCCTGCGGCCCCTTTGTACCTTTCCTAAAATTTCCCCTTTTTCTCCCTCTCTCCCCTCCCCTCCTCTCTTTGTGTCCTTCCCCTCTCCTCCTCTACGTCCTAGTTTCCTCTCCTCTACCACCTTCGCTCTCTCATGTCCTTACTTCCTCCTCCTCCCCCTCCTCCTCCCTGGGTTCAGTGGTGTGGAACAGTTCAGTATTAGCTCTGAAATTAGCAGCAGTCCCTCGTTAAAGAGTTGGCAGGAGTGCGCACACACACACACACACACACACACACTCACACACACACACACACACACACACAGTTAATGGTATAAAAGCTGCTGCCACCTTGGAGACACAGAATTACTTGAGCTCTTCTCTTCATGTCTTTATCATTTCTTCTTTTTTTCTTTTCTCCAACTACAATCCTTCCTCTTCCTCTTCCGCCTCTCTCTCTCTTTTGTCTCCCTCACCTCCTCCCTCTCCTTGTCCTCCTGTAACCTTCAAACAAAGAGACAACTCTTCCCCTTCCTCTTCCTCTCTGGCTCACAGCCAGCAGACAGTGAATGAGTCTTCCTCCCCTGACATCTTCCTCCTTCTTCCTCCTCTGTTCATCACTTTGTACACTATTTCTTTTGGTATTGATTAACTTTTTAACTCACTCCTCTCTCTTTACACCTGTCTCCTTTCCCTAATATTTCCTTCCTTCTCATCTCTGTTGTCTTCTAATACCACTTCCTCCTTCACTTCCTTTGCCTTCTTTCCTTCCCCAGAGGACAGAAGGGAAAAAGGCGACGGCTGTTATTCTCCAAGAAACGCTTCCAGCCCTGAACTCCAGTTTAAAACAGCGTGTGCACAAAGTGAACAACGTGTTAATTGTTGAGCTTCAGAGGTCGCTGAGTGTTTTTAATTTAGATCTTCCTGAAGGAGAGTTGAACACAAACGTTTCTCACTGGATCAAACTGATAACTACAATCTGTCTGAACCACGAGGAGGCCAGAACGTCCCGGTTCACCTGAGCTCGACACAGATCCAGGTTCTGTGTTCGCCCCTGCTTCTTGTCTTTATGCTAAGCTAGGCTAAACATGCTGCAGCTCCGGCTCTGTAGCTGCTTTATACGACGAGCGTCAATCAGGAAAAAGTTTAAATCTCACTGTGAGAAAGAAAATTAGCAGATTTAGCAAAATGTCGAATATCAACAAACCATCATAATATCAGTTTTTTTTATTAATGTTGACTGATTGGAGTCAGGCCTCCGTCAATCATTGGAATATGACATCATCAGCCTCATCTCAAGTGCACACACACACACACACACACACACACACACACACACACAGCGGTGCACACCTGCGGCTCAGATAACAAGATGGAAGCATCGCAGGCTGAGACCTGACAGAGGGATGTCAGTGTGTGTTTACCTGCGTGTGTGCTGCAGGTGTTTATGTACTTGAGGTGTGTGTGCATGAGAAGCAAAGAGGTGTTTTGGCAGAATATCACACACACACACACACAGTGTGGTGTAACCTCTCCACAGGCCTCTGAGCTCTACAGCACTAATTAGTTTGGCAACGGAGTCAGAACAACATACCTTTGGCCTACAACACCCCCTGCACACACACACACACACACACACACACCTATACAGCCCTGTCCAACATCCAGTAAACACTTTCAAACACAGACGTCCAGAAAAACAAACTCTCGCTCTGCTGCTGATCCAAACAGAAGCTCAACACGTCTGCATCATTTCCCTGTAGTTTCAATTGATCGATCACTATTGAAGAAGACACAAACACACAGTGACATCATCACCATCATCATCATCATCATCACCATCTTCACCTGAACTAAACTGTTCGTCTCTTTATTGGAGATTTATGTCAAATTCACTTCAGTAGAAACGTTTCCACTCAGATGTAAAAAGCCGAATGTTTCCGAGCAGCTGATTGTCCTCTTGTCTTCCTCACACAGCGAATCATCTTTGATTATGTTGGAGTTATTAATAGAAATAAGGATTAAAGATTATAGATATTAAACACAGCTTAAGTTATTTTTTTTTATACGAGCAGCATCAAATGTTTGCAGGAACTTTAAAACCTTCAAATTCGGATCCTCAAATCTGAACCACGCTCACAAACACACACCTGAGTCTCACCTGCAGCCCTCATTTACCCACCGACACCACAAGACACACACACAACATCCTCCACACACACTCACACACACACACATCAACAACACACAGAGACACACACACACACACATCTGTTGGGTGCCACCCTGCCAGCCTCTCTGGCTGTGATTGATCAAAGCAGGTTACAGCAACCTGGTGCTGAGGCCAGGCTGCACACACACACACACACACACACACACACACACACACACACACACACACACACACACACACACACACTTCATATATTATAGATGAGCTAAGCAGGAAGAAGAAGAAGACGCCGTTTCTTTTTCTTTCCTTCTTTTATTTTTTGCGATTTATTTTGACATTGAGGAAAACGCAGCGCAGCTTCGAGGTCGTCACCGGTTCTGTTCCCGTCGGGTTTTGTGGAGACAGAACCAGGTATTTTAAGCTCAGCCGGATGTTTTCCTGACCAGAACCTGACTGGGCGAAGTTGAACGTAAAGAACAGTAAATGTTTAAACGTGCAGACGTCACGTTATCGTCCCTCCGTGTATCTTTCTCTAACACATTGCTCAGTCCGGTCTCTCCGGTCTCTCCGGTCTCGAGTTCTGCTCGTCATCCCGACTCTCTCGTGTCTCTGTCTGGTTCCTGCAGCTCGTCTCTCGCTCGGCGTGCGTCGTCCTCGCTGCCAGAGATCCTGTTTGCACAAAGCAACAGAGCGTTGAATAATTGATGCAGCTCTCTCTCTCTCTCTCTCTCCTCTCCTGTTGTTGTTGTTGTTGTTGTTGTTGGTACTGATGATCATCAGAAACAAAACGGGCCGGACCAGACCCAAAGACAGAAGGAGAGTGCTGGGAGCTGATTGGTCCAAAGCATGAGCATCACACCGACTGACTTCCTGTCTCCTCAGGTGACCCACTGATGAAATTACCTGGTGGCTCTGTGACGATTCTGACTGACGACCTCTTTTAATCTTTCCACCACCTTCTTAAAAAGTTCTGCTCACAAACCTGTCGATATCCGAGTCTTTAATGATGTGTACAAGTATCAGAACCACAAATGTGGACTTCACAGACTTTCTCTTTCACCAAACTCCATGTAAAAAAATCTGAATTTTAAAAATCTGACACCTGGAGATCACAAAAAAAAAGTATGAAGTATCAGAAAGTGGAAGAAGAAGTGACGTAAAGTTCCTTTGTTGGTTTTAGAAATACTTAATTACTTTATTGTTGCTTGTTTCTGCCCCGGTGAAGATTTAGGGATCACAAAACTGGAGGCAAAGGGAACGAAAACAAAGACATAAAGGAGGGAAAGGACGTGTGGTGAAGAAATTAGCGCGCAGGGAACAACTTTAAAATGCTAAACTGGAGGTAAACAGCAGAGCGGAGCAGCGAGAGCCGGAATGAGACGAGGATTTGCATAAACACTCCTCGTGCTTTTGTTGCTGCAATTAGCTTCAATAGCTTTTAGCTTTTCACACTCACAATGGCTGCGTGTGGGCGTCTGATCGAGGAGAGCCGCTCGCAATGATACGACTCAGCGTGGGGAATTAGAACCGCAGAGCGCAGAACACGGGCCCAGAACAGGGTCAGACCGGGTCGGGCAGGGAGGATGTTTAGACGGGTTTGATCGTGGGCAGAGTTTAATGTAAATAAGCATTAAAGGTACATTTTCACCCCGACGGAGTCACAACTCAACATCCTCCTGCAGCTTTTTCTGGAGCTGCTGAATCAGAACTTCTTGTCCGTATTAACCTTCAGTCGAACCTTTAAAACAGAACTCTTCTGCTCCAACAAGGTGCTGCACTTCGTCTTCACCGGCTGCATAAGTAACAGCTGACGGATGCTTCTCGTCACATTTACGTCCATAAGTTTAGATCCGTTACAACATCTGCTGCATGAGACGGCTGCTGAGAAACACAGTCGTGGTTTCTGTGAACGCAAACAGCTTCGAGCAGCCAGAACCCTCGCAGGTGGATCCAGTTCAGCTGGGTTCAGTTTGGATTTCATAATCCCAGAAACTACAAAATTCCTACAGGACACAATAATACAAGAAGACGGTGAATGTGCAGATCAAGAACAGTTTGAAGACTCAAACTCCAGATGTGTGACAAGATAATCCAAAGCTCAGAGATCCAGTTATTGAAATCTAGTAAATAAAGTTCACTTCAACGTCTGAACACCAGACGATGAACGTGATGTTCTGTGCAGCGTTCCAGACAAACGTTGGATGTGAGTCCAAACCTAAAACTAACTAAACGACTCAAAACAAACTTGGTTATCTGACACATCACAGAGCTGCTTCTGTTCTCTCGACGATTGTGTTTTCCAGACGTGTTGGACGGGGTTAATAACTGCGAGCCGGCTCTGTGCGTTTCCTCTCCAGGTGACGGCCGGCGGCTCAGATCCTCCTGCAGGCTTCCCGTACGTCCTGAGTGTTATTCAGAGCGAGCGGGCGGGCGAACATCGTCTCCGGAGAGAGAAGTCGCTGTCACTTATGTCTCAGATGTAATTTTTCAGCGCTGTGAGCACCGCAAATTAAATCTTCAGCCACATGTAATACGCTGCGAGGAGGCCGAACTCCCAGAGACACCGCACAAACCTGCACGGATAAAAACAGATATAGCTTCAAGTTTTTGTTTTCTTTTGGTCGAGTCGCGTCTGCAATGTTCATATTTCATATTACGGTCGAGTCAGCGGCTCCCGCAGAGACTCAGGACGCAAAGTTGGTTAAAAAAAAAAACTACTTTCTCTGAACTAACAGGTGAATTTCTTTTGTCTGGCTGCAACAAAAAATCTTCTGGCATTTTAATTATCTGTCGCTTTCATTCCCTCCTTCACACACACACACACACATACACACACACACACACACACACACTCACACACTCACAGTGTGCACGAGGGCGAGTTTGAGTTCTTAATCATGGCAGGACCCGGCGGACGCACTGAAGCTTCCAACAAACACAGCTGGCCTCCTGCCTGACCTGCAGACACATTACCACCTTTCCTGGCCAGATGGACCTGTCTGTGTGTGTCTGTGTGTGTGTGTGTGTTGTGTGTGTGTGTGTGTGTGTGTGTGTGTGTCAGTGTGTGTCAGTGTGTGTGTTGATGTCTGACACTCGTCCTTGGATGAAGACGTGATGGTCAAAGTGTGTGTGTGTCCACGAGTGATGTGTAAATGAATGAGTGTGTGTGTGTGTGTGTGTGTGTGTGTGTGTGTGTGTGTGTGTGTTAACTAACTGGACATCCCATCAGCAGAGCATCTGTGATCCCGGCGCTCCGGAGGGAGTTCCCTGTCAGCCGGACACGTTTAAACACCCGCGGGCAGAACAATGGGAGTCGGGCGAGAGACATAGACGCGGTGCAGCAGACGGAGGAGAGAGAGAACGTCTTTTGTCCAGCGATGATGAAGAATTTAAGCCAGACGATGTGTGTGTGTGTGTGTGTGTGTGTGTGTGTGTGTGTGTGTGTGTTTCAGCTACAGGTAGTACTGCAGAACAGGTGTTACAATGTGTGTGTGTGTGTGTCTCAGGTGTGTGACTGTATCTAATGACTTTCTCTTCTCACCAAACTCCATTCAAAAAATCCTGATTTTAAGAACCTGACACATGAGATCAAGTGTTTTCTTTGGTTTGCATTTCTTCTTATTAACGCCGTCATCGACATCACAAGTTAATTATTTTGCTATCGAGAACACAAAGCTCTGTTTCTCGAGATAACGAGTTAATCTGTCAGGAGTTAACGAGAGCGTGACAACACACACACACACACACACACACACCACACACACACACGGCTCTGTGGGAGATTCAACGTGACGTGAAGTGTGTGAACTTATTGTGAACTTTTGCTTTCTGCTCTCTGAATGTTTAAAATGATGATTTAAGGTTTTTAACATTACAGTTAATTATCTTCAGCTCTAACATACAGCGGTTAACTTAAAGCACATGTTGCTGAAATTAAAGTAATTCCTGTTGTTTAATAAATTCTCACATATTCAGTTTAAATCTGTTGCTACAGTCATTAAAACCAGACTAAGTAATCGTTTTGCTTTCTTATGATAACAGGTTAATTATATCATTATCTGAGGAGCAAATTAACAAGATGTTACTTTTGATTTTCACTTAAAACATCCAAAATATAATTGTAATTTTCTGCACCCGTAGTTTTGCATTTTTTTGCTGTGTGAGTTTTGATTTTTTTCAACATAACGACCGTCACACGACTTATTTCTGGTTCATTTCCAGCAAAAGACTTTGTCATGAAAAGCAGAATTAGAAAATATAACACTTCCTGGGGAAAAGAAAAAGGAATAATATTGAGATGCTATTAATAATTATCATTTTGTCTGTAAAATATTCATGTAATCATCTTCATAAAAACGAGCTTTAGAGCTTTTAAAACCATTTTAATCCCCATAATTCACTAAAGTAAAAGTAGAATTACCAGAATCTAAAAATACTCTATTACATGTAAAAATCTTTCTCAATGCTCCTGATGAAAAAGGAATAAAAGAAGAAGTCGCATCAGAATATCAGCAGCAAAATGTGCTTAAAGTGTCAAAGCAAAAGTACTCATTACCCAGAATGCCTCCTTTCAGAGTGATAAATAACTTTATAATGTATTATTCTGTTTTATCGCTGACAAACACACGACGGGTCGATCGTCAGGCTTCCAGGTAAAGAAGTCAGAAGCCAGTTTTAATTCTTCATCAGCTCCACAGACCGACTGACGGACGTGTAAATAAAGTCATAAACGCTGAAAATCTGCCACCAGAAGTGTTCGACGCGTCAATGAAAGAAGTAATCATCACAATAAACCGACGGCTGAAGACGATCGTACGAACTCGAGCTGGATAATCAACTCCTCCATTCAATTATGCTCGATGCGGAGCACTTAAGCTGCAGCAAACAAATTAGGTTTTATTCTCCGTTTGAGTTTATACTCCGAGCCAATTAGTAAATTAGCAGCGACGAGAACAACACAGTGTAAATCATTAGCTCACCAACGAGCCTGTGTTTTTTATCCACGCCGCCTGTTTAACTGGGCAGTAAAACGCCTCTTTATACATTTCACCCCGTTTGGTTTTCAATCCCGACTAATGCAGTCACGCCGCCACAGTAAAAAAACTGTGCAGCTGATAATTAAAAGGACTCTATAAAATAAAGTCTGCCTCGCTCAGAGTGTTTGGCTAACGGGAGCCGCCATCGATCCACCTTAAAAACCCCGTAAACTGCCTTCATGGAGACGAACACGAGCACAGAGAGAGTGTGTGTGTGTGTGTGTGTGTGTGTGTGTGTGTGTGTGTGTGTGTGTGTGTGTGAATGTGTGTGTGTGTGTGTGTGTGTGAAAGAGAGTCAGAAGCAGCTTTTGGTGTGTGATTCATCCTCATTTGCTCCCAGGAGACCTTCTGAGCTCTTGCACACCAAACTACATTCAAAAAACTGTGAATTTTAATGTCATCCGTAAACAGGCTTTTAAATGAGCGCTGTCAGGACACTGGAACGTCTAACTTCAATACATTACTCATAAAAATATCAATATTTGATACAATGACCGATACCACAGGGAAGAATTGCAACAACCTTAAGAGATTCTTATTAAAATATAGAAATATAACGAGGCTTGTTGAATATTAAAACCTCAAATATTCAGATGTAATACTTATTTAATATTTGACAAAACAATAGATTATCTACTCGTACCATTCTTATTACAGTTGTTAATAATGTTCCTGCAAATATTGATAAAACTACTGAATCTGTTGACAACAGTACATGTGTTTCCACTCAGATGCACCAAACTGACAGAGAACGCGCGGCGACAGCGACGGCAACGGCAGCCCGACTGTTCGGTTCCCTGTATTATATATTTCATATCACTGTGTGAGAAACAATGAACAGATCATTTCCTAAAGACACCAAACACACAGAGAATAATAAGAAGGTTGTACCAGCATGTTAACAGATGCAGCTGAGAATGTTTCCTGATGATGTCTTAAATCATCAGAATTTCAAATGGAGTTTGGTGCAACGCATTTCACAACAAATATCTGCAGATCCACGGCCGACACGGTTCTGACTGCGTGGATCTTTCAGCGCCTCGTCCTCTGACATTAACACCCCTCACCTGCTGCAGGTCTTTAACTATTATCAGCTCGGCCCGGTCCGGTCCGGCCCGGTCCTCCCCTCCTGATCGGGCCCTATCTGAGAGAAGGACTGCCAGCTAAATCTTTTTCATGCAGCAAGCGGACCATGACCGGGAGAAATAGGCTGAGATCCTGCTGAAGACGAGGGGGGAGGAGGGGGAGATCAGAGGGGGAGATCAGAGGGGGAGACAGGGCGAGCAACAGGTGGAGGTGTGGAGAGAGAGAGCGGTTTCTAAATGCAGCGTGTCTATCTGTCGATCGTCCTCAGATCGACTTCTGACGACGACGACGAGCCATTCTGAGCAGAATTCACAGTCCAATCTCCACAAACGGAGCGACCTTTTAGCCCGTCTGTCTGCCTCCCTGTGTACCTGTCTGTCTCCCTCCCTGTGTACCTGTCTGTCTCCCTGTGCACCTGTCTGTCTCTATCCCTGTGCACCTGTCTGTCTCTATCCCTGTGTACCTGTCTGTCTCCCTGTGCACCTGTCTGTCTCTATCCCTGTGCACCTGTCTGTCTCTATCCCTGTGTACCTGTCTGTCTCCCTCCCTGTGTACCTGTCTGTCTCCCTTCCTGTGTACCTGTCTTTCTCCCTCCCTGTGTACCTGTCTCCCTCCCTGTGTACCTGTCTGTCTCCCTGTGTACCTGTCTGTCTCCCTCCCTGTGTACCTGTCTGTCTCCCTTCCTGTGTACCTGTCTGTCTCCCTCCCTGTGTACCTGTCTGTCTCCCTTCCTGTGTACCTGTCTTTCTCCCTCCCTGTGTACCTGTCTGTCTCCCACCCTGTGTACCTGTCTGTCTCCCTGTGTACCTGTCTGTCTCCCTTCCTGTGTACCTGTCTGTCTCCCTCCCTGTGTACCTGTCTGTCTCCCTCCCTGTGTACCTGTCTGTCTCCCTCCCTGTGTACCTGTCTGTCTCCCTCCCTGTGTACCTGTCTGTCTCTATCCCTGTGTACCTGTCTGTCTCCCTGTGTACCTGTCTGTCTCCCTCCCTGTGTACCTGTCTGTCTCCCTCCCTGTGTACCTGTCTGTCTCCCTCCCTGTGTACCTGTCTGTCTCCCTCCTTTTGTACCTGTCTGTCTCCCTCCCTGTGTACCTGTCTGTCTCCCTCCCTGTGTACCTGTCTGTCTCCCTCCCTGTGTACCTGTCTGTCTCCCTCCCTGTGTACCTGTCTGTCTCCCTCCCTGTGTACCTGTCTGTCTCTATCCCTGTGTACCTGTCTGTCTCCCTGTGTACCTGTCTGTCTCCCTCCCTGTGTACCTGTCTGTCTCCCTCCCTGTGTACCTGTCTGTCTCCCTCCCTGTGTACCTGTCTGTCTCCCTCCTTTTGTACCTGTCTGTCTCCCTCCCTGTGTACCTGTCTGTCTCCCTCCCTGTGTACCTGTCTGTCTCCCTCCCTGTGTACCTGTCTGTCTCCCTCCTTTTGTACCTGTCTGTCTCCCTCCCTGTGTACCTGTCTGTCTCCCTGTGTGCCTGTCTGTCTGCCAACCACAGGAAGTGTTTGAATCAGCTGCTGCTCTTCTGTCGCGTTACACGTTAAACAGGTTTACAGGTAAGTGGATTTCAGTAAACGTCTGACACAAGCAATGTACTGTTGTCTTCTTCCTCTTCTTCTCTTTCCTTTCTTCTTCTACTCTTTCCTCTTCCTTACTCTTTCCTCGTCTTGTGTTTCCTTTCTTCTTCTTCTCTTTATTTTCATATCTTCTTCTGCTACCTATTGGTCTCTTCTGATTAAGGTGAAAACGAGGATAACATTTATTCTTCTCTGTCTATGTTCAGGTTTTAAAAGCCTGTAAATGACTGTATGTAAAAAAGACACATTAAACCTCCCAGATAGAACACGTACGTCCACACATACATCTTCCCAACAAGCAAATGCTCACATGCTACGTCAGTCTGAACAAAGATAGATATTGTAATAGACTGAATTCTCAGAGGATGTGTTCGGGCTCCTCTCTGGTGCCTCTCCTGCCTCACTGTTCTTTAAAGTGCTGTAATATCCACTCATGTTAATGTACCGGGGACCCTGAAGGCCTCCTGCAGGTCCTCAGACCACGCTGGACTCACCTCCGTCTCTTCTGAGGCTGTGAGTGAAAATATTTGAAAAGCTCTCAGTCCAAGCAAAAAGATCAAAAAACCACAAGCACCATAAAAAACATGAATTACCCCCTAAAAAAATAAATAATAACCCGGCGTGCACGGTTAATTAGAGCGAACTCCAGGCAGCGCTGCAGCCGCTTCGCCTCCCCAAAGTCTCTGACAGCCGACCGCCGACGGCCTCCCGCGCTCGAGCCGAGCGAATCTAAATCCAATTAAAAGTTAGAGATCAAGTTCAGCTTCACATCGTAAATGATTCGCGAATCAAAGGCGGCTGGAACAGAAATCAAAGGCGGAGGTGTGTGAAGTCCTCAGGTGAGCTGCTGCAGCCGACGCACGCTTAGCGAGCTAATCGCGCGGGTTTGTTAGCGCAGCGTGTT
>OZ023175.1:1539067-1544067 GCA_963678695.2 Diplodus puntazzo
TCTGAGAGCGGCGTGGGACTGCACCGCGCCGCACGTCTGCGCTCAGGAGCGTCACGTGTCAAAGATGAGTCGCCGCCGCCGCATCGCGCTGATGCCGGTGTGATAGATCGGGGAATTGCGGGTTTGAGACGTGATGTGGCGTTCGCTGACAGGCTGCTGCGTGTGCGTTCAGGAAGCTAAAGAGAGGCCAAGTGAAGAGCTAACGCGTTTATCTTGGATGTTTCTTCTCTCGGTACGGAAGCCCAGAGGGGACAAAAACTGATGTGGAGGCGGGAAAGTGTGAAACTACGGCTGCATGATTTTAATATTGACGTCTTTGAGGGACACGTGATGAAACACGGGAGAAGTTCAGGAGCGAGTTGATCTGCTGGAAACAGCAGCGCCGGAGTACGACACGGGAACGACCCCGAGCCGAGCCGAGCCGAACCGAGCCGAGCCGATGAAGGTCCAAAGTGTTTTTTCTCGAAGATAAACAAGGTTTCAGGAGATATTAGTCAGAAACTCATCCCGCTGATTTATTTCAAACAAACCCATCAAACATTCTGACTGGTGAGTTCAGCGGCAATCAGAACAGCCGGGCCTCGAGATCAATGCTGCTGGACTACAAACATCACTTCAGCACATCAAAAGATCCACACACACACACACACACACACACACACACACACACACACACACACACACACACTCTCCCTGTCTAAATCTATACAATCCATTATTAACATGTTTCCTGCCAGACAAAGACACAGGTAGATGATAAAACACTGAGAAATAAAAGACAAAATAAGAGAAGAGGTTAAATTATTGAATCGGGGTGCTCTTGCTCTCTCTCTTTCTCTTTCTCCGAAATAAAGAAGACACACAGACGGAGAGAAGAAGAGGAGAGAGGAAGAGAATCCATATTGTTTTGTGGAAAAGTAGGTTAGAAGAGGAAGGCGAGGCGAGAGAGGAAGTGCGGCATCAAAGACAGAAAGTTGAACAAAGTCAGCGACACGCCAGGAGTCGACTCATGCGACATGGGAGAGGAGAGAGAAACGACATCAGACGACATCACACCTCCGCCATCAAACCAGCGCTAGGAGGGAGGAAAGGAGGAGAGGAAAGGAGGAGAGGAAAGGAGGAGAGGAAAGGTAGGAGAGGAAAGGTAGGAGAGGAAAGGAGGAGAGGAAAGGAGGACAGGAAGGAAGCAAGGAAAGGAGGAAGGAGAGGAAGTTATGACGGATGTGACGGATTAATAGAAAGGGAAATTAGGGAAAGACAGAAGGAATAAGATGATGATGATGATGATGATGATGTCATCATGATGTCATCTCCTCCATTTATTCTTCTCTTTAGCACCAACAAATAAACTCCTCCTCCTCGGTTCTCTCCTGCAGCTCAACCAATAGCATTTGAATAGCAGCAGCTCCCTGGTGTGTGTGTGTGTGTGTGTGTGTGTGTGTGTGTGTGTGTGTGTGTGTGTGTGTGCATCTGTCTCTTTTACTTTACAACCACTCTGCTTACACACACACACACACACACACACACACAAACACACACACACACACACATTCGACAACAACGTACACACAAAAGGGGAATCTCATGTAATCGCGCTCCGGCTCGAGGTGTGTGCATGTAAATACACACCACTGCATAGAAACACACACATAATTACAGCATCTACACACACACACACACACACACACACACACACACACACACACACACACAGCTGTAAACAGAGCAGACAGGTGGAGTGTATATCAGGGGCCTCTGTGGCCACCGGGCTCCTCCACCATTTATCTCAATTTCACCTTATAGACACACACACACACACACACACACACACACACACACACACACATATATACATATACTAGTAGAAGTAAGACACACACACACACACACACATCTCTATTGTGTTTATCACACTTGTTCCTGATTGGCTGGGAGGTGTCCGTTATACGTCTCGTATACGTTTCAGCTCAGACCTTTGTGTTGTTCAGGCCGCCGTAACCATAGAAACGGTCACGATTCAGGCTGACGTGTCGTCGAGCGAACGCGGCAACTTCATCAAGACCCAGTTTGTCGTGCACAACACAACATGGCTGCCGACGCCGCGACCACAGCTCGAGTCACGTCACGCCGCTGCGTACTGAAACAGTTACTGAGACGTTTCTGTCTCATCTCAGGTCGTTTAACTGAGATTTAGACCTGAATACAAGTTATTCTTTATTAATAACTGTTGCTAACTCATGACAGACGTGTGTGTGTGTGTGTGTGTGTGTGTGTGTGTGTGTGTGTGTGTGTGTGTGTGAAGGCCTCTAACAGTCGGGATGTGTGTGTGTCTCTGTACGACCTACAGGGTGTTAAGCTCGTCCTATAATGAGCTATTAACTGCGTCTCCTTTCAGCTCTCCGCCCGACTCCGACACAAATCCCTCCTTTATTCTCCACTACTGTAATCCACCACACACACACACACACACACACACACACACACACACACACACACACACACCACACACACACACACACCACAACATCAACCACAATGCATCAGGCCTCAGTTCACTTCCTGGTGTCAAATCCCCTCTTCGACAAAGAGCTCTGAGGAGGACGAGGAGGAGAGACGGATACGATTTTAAACGCTGCGTTTTTACAAAAGCTCCGGTCCAGACGGATCAGAACACCAACGATCTGACGTAGAACTTGAACGCACCGTTTAGTCAGCAGCGTTTCCTCTTCTGCCGGTCGCTCCGAGCACTTCTGGCTGAAACTACTCAGAGAGGCTCTGATGTCGCTACTGTAGCTTTTATTTCCAAGGCAACAATCAGATATTATAAACTAAAATCAATCAAAACATGTTGTAGCAGGTTTACCTTCCAACATCGTTACCTTAACCACTCAGAAAGTGTCCCTGCTAACATCTCAATGCTATAAATGTCTTCACCTTGCATTCTCAAGTCTTCCTGTAGGTGATGTCATGACTGCACCTTTCTCTACAGTTTCTTCTTTTAAGCTAAGCTAACGCTAACGTTCCACATGCCTCCATAAAAAGATGGAAGGAAACCTCTTCGTCAATAAACAGCAACAGAAACACACACACACACACACTACTACCACTACTGTTGCTACGACGACTACTGCTACGAGGACTAACACAAACGTTACCATGGTGACGAGGTATGCTGCTGGCCGGCCAGGTGAAGGGTCTTGGGCCGGGCGGCGGAGCAGCTGCCTGCATTAGCCGGCCGCTCCCAGTAGGGGTCACTGTGAAACACACAAAGACACGTGAAGAAGAGGTTCTTTAAACGACAGCCTGAAGTACACAACGAGCAGGAGAGAGAGAAGAAGAGAAGAGGAAGAGGAGGAGGAGAGATGATGGAGATGAGTCAGAGAAAACAAGAAACTTAAAGAGATTAAACACAGGAAACATATTCAGACAACGTTATGAAGAACTGGGCTTTTTTTAACTCAGTGGACCAAAAACAAAAGAAAAGAAAACCGTCTCGATGTTTCCAACAAGCTTCTAAAGTCTTAAAAGTTCTGATCCCCGACTGAAACGACCCGTCAGTGGGTCAGAACACGATTCAGAACTAAATGACAGACTGATTCTGGTAGATCCAGTCTGTGCACCATAAACCTGGTTCCTGTTGCAGGTCAGTACCATCAGGTCCATTTAACAAAGTGGACCACACATGGAAGACTCAGTCACAGCGCTGAACACCTGGAGACTTTTCCAGCTCTGTATGTGCGAACCAAACCAATCGGACCGGCTCCAGATGGTGCCGACTGAAACAGGTCTTTTAATCCAAACCACAAGTTTTGTTCTGCAGAGACTCAGCTCACATTTATTCTTAAGATCGGGTCTCCAGACCAGAAGAACATCGTCGTCACTACATGAAATTAAAAGAAATGCAAAGTTTCATCAGATCTGTGATTTGAAGACACGTAGATTTATTCTTTGGGTTGAAAACACACGTAGACTCTTGACTTTTGTATCATAAAGAAACAAACGGATCCATAAAATCAGCAGAAATGTGAAATATGAACCTGCAAACTTATTTTAGACTAATGAGTGAGTGATGCTTCACTAAATACATGTGTGATGATTTAAAGTGGCGGTTTTAATATTTAATTCAGTGTGAACATCATAAAGCATCATAAAGCTTTGATTTAACGACCTTACAGACACGAAAACTGGATGATGAGGGTTAAAAAAAACTTGATTTACACTAAAGTCTGAGATCTTATAAGCAGACGACAGGACGATTAAACTCTGAATAAACTCGTCCGCTGGCTTATAAACCGTCAGAGGTCTGAGACGAAACAGCTCAAATATTCACAAAACTAAATAAACCTCCAGTTTGTTTCTTTCTTTTTGTTTCAGAAGGCTAAACCCGCCGACTGGGACTCAAAGTGACACCGAGTCAAATACGAAATACAAAGCAGCCCCACAGTGGCTGTCTATGCACAGTGAATTATTTGAATTTTACACACCCACCAAAGACAGGCTGTCAAAACCCATGCCGGAATGGATTTTTCATACGGAGCGCGGGAGAGCGAGGGGGAGCCGCGGAGAACAGGAGGAGGGGAGAAGGGGGGAGGAAAGCAACAAGAAAAAAGAAAAACAGGAGGTGGAGAGAGGGCGAGAGACAGCGGGAGGAGGAGGAGAGAGCGAGGGGAGGCAGTGAAGCGGCGCTGGCTTGCAGGAGAACATTAGCTGCACGGTGTAGCGCGCCATAAAACCATTGACATTGTCGGTCTTGCTTTGTGGACGAGTATTATTGTAAAACACAGTTTTCTGAGGCGAGCCGGCCGCTATTGTTCTTGTCAGAGGGCGAAGCGAGGGCAGCGCCGGCATAACTTATCCCAGCTCCAACGCCACGGGACGAGGCAGAGGGTTGGTTTTCAAATTAAACCAGCCAGTTGTAAGTCCAGAGATTGTATTACTTTTAGATTTGATCTCTTGATGCATGACTAGGAAACATACCGGCGCTGTCGAGGGAGGGAGGA
>OZ023175.1:1549067-1584067 GCA_963678695.2 Diplodus puntazzo
ATAAATCTGTGCATGGGAGCATGAAGAAACATTCACTCTCCATCACACACAGAGAGGAAGAGGAGGAGGAAGAAGAAGAAGAAGGAAGAGGGAGAGGAAGAGGAAAGGGAAGAAGAAGGAGAAGGAAGAGGAAAGGGAAGAATGAGGAGGATGAGGAAGAGGAAAGGGAAGAAGAAGGAGGAGGATGAGGAAGAGGAAAGGGAAGAAGAAGGAGAAGGAAGAGGAAAGGGAAGAAGGAGGAGGATGAGGAAGAGGAAAGGGAAGAAGAAGGAGAAGGAAGAGGAAAGGGAAGAATGAGGAGGATGAGGAAGAGGAAAGGGAAGAAGAAGGAGAAGGAAGAGGAAAGGGAAGAATGAGGAGGATGAGGAAGAGGAAAGGGAAGAAGAAGAGGAAGGACGAGGAAAGGGAAGAAGAAGGAGAAGGAAGAGGAAAGGGAAGAAGGAGGAGGATGAGGAAGAGGAAAGGGAAGAAGAAGAGGAAGGACGAGGAAAGGGAAGAGGAAGGAGAAGGAAGAGGAAAGGGATGAAGAAGGATGAAGAAGAGGAAGAGGAAGAGGAGAGGGAAGAAGAAGGAGGCTACTTGTGCAGAAACCACCAGACTCCCTTTAAAAAACTCTTGATTTAGTGAGTTGCTGAGTTTGGAGAAACTTCATGAATCTTATAAACTCCGTCTTTGATAAATTCTTCATTATTTGGGCCTTCTTGTAAATTCTGCAGACGTTCTACATGAACTTCTTTCTTTCTTTCCTTTAAGGAAGGTCGTATCTTTTGTCCCGTGGACACTGAGCGGTCACTCAGACGCATGTTAACGTCATAAACGACATAAAGCTGTTTGTGTATCATGCAGAATCAGCTGTGCAGCGACCGACACGTGTGATTTGTCTGTAACAGGATGTAAAACGAGTCTTTCAGCCTCTGACTTTTCCTCCGTTACGACAAAAGGAGGCAGATTTCACAGCAGAATGTGAAGCGCGAGCCGTCGGCCTCAGATTCCATCTCCTCCGCGTTGGATCGGGGGTTAAAGCTGTGACATCAGCACAGATATCCTGACTTCTCGCTCAGCGGACGCTTTATATCTGGAGAATTACAGAGGAGCGTTTTGGAAGCGAGCCCCGTGTTTGAACTGCTCGCGGTGCGTTTGATGTCGGAAAAGGGTTCTCGTCACGCGCTTAAACAGCCCCGTGGAGTGGAGCGTGTCACCTGTGAGATAAGAGAAAACAAGCGCTCCTCACATCTGGGCTAAAGGTTACTCTGACATCCAGAGGAGAGGAAGAGGAAGAGGAGGAGGAAGAGGAGGAGGAAGAGGAGTTGATGTAATGAAGAGAAAGGAAGGAGGATGTAAACGACTGTCTACTGTTTAACTTCACAACAGATCCAACAAATCTTACAGGCAACACCATCGAACCAAACATGTTCCTGTCAGGTGTTAGCAGACGGACGAGGAAGAAGAAGAAGAAGAAGAAGAAGAAGAAAGAAGAAGAAGAAGAAGAAGAGGCGCAGGAGGTGAAAGAAAACAAGAGACGGTCGTTCTGCGACAGACTGCGTCCAGCTCGTCTCTATTATTCTGCATATTTTCTACGATTCATCATCTTTCACTTCTGTTGGTTTGAAGGACGACATGTTTTAGATGAAGCTGATGTCATAATGTCCTCGACAGAAACACGTTTAATACTGATGTTTGGCGAGGAGAGGAGAATATGAAGCTGAAGGTGGCGCAAACTTAGAAGATGCTACTTTGAGCCGTAAGAAGCCGTAAACAGACAGAGAGGGAGACTGGAATGTGGAGAAAAGGCGTGTTAGTGTCTCGTATCTGCAGAGAGTTTCTGATTTTCTCTCTTTGTTGCTGCTCGGGACGCTTTACCAACCCAACATGTGTCTGTTTGACGTCCTGGGAATGAGACTCAACAATCAGCTGTCTTTGTGGTGCGTTCAGGAACAGCTGGGACAAATCCTACTGATTCTACCTTTAACTTTAATAGTCTTTGAGTTCTATTAATATGACGTGAGCTTCAGTTAGCTTTGAGCACAAATGTCCTTCAGAGGGAGACTTTTTACTCTGAGACTCTGAGTACATGTCAGAGCCTGTAGTCTATTACTTTACTGGAGGAAACAAGCTGGATCAGAACTTCTACATCTACCAGAGTCGTGTTTTTACAGGAGTACATGAACGTCTCCTGGAGGAAACAACGTGAGGAACAAAAAGCTGCTTTCCAACCGCCGAGAAACAACAGAAGAAGATGTTTCCGATCAGTTTGGGATCTTGAACGTTGGGAGGAGCTGACGACTGGACTGCCATCATCAAAAGTTCCTAATTGATCTAATTAGCGAGTCGTCCTGAACGTCTCTGGGCTCCGTGTGAAGCAACGATCTCTGGACGGCTGTAAGAATGTGACACAAACTCCGGGAAGGTTACGAGGTTATCAATTTTTTATAACGCCTTCAAGATAGTAAAGAGAGAGAGAGAAGAGAAGAGGGGAGAAGGACAAAAGACCGGGCGAGCGAGGGAACGAAGGACGGAGAGTGTGTGTGTGTGTGTGTGTGCGTGTGTGTGTGTGTGTGTGTGTGTGTGTGTGTGTGTGTGTTTCAGTAAATCCAGCAGAGTCAGACACAGATCACAGCACTGTCTGCCAACCTTCATCCACCACTCTCTGTCTTTTCTCTCTGGGCATCACTCCCCTATCTCCCCCTCTCTCTCCCTCTCTCTCTCCCTCTCTCTCTCTCTCTCTCCTCTCTCTCTCTCCTCTCTCTCTCCTCTCCTCCCCCCCCCTCCCCCCCCCCTCTCTCCTCTCTCTCTCTCTCTGCAGCTCGATCGCCCTCCCTCTCGTCCTCCTCCTCTTTCTCTGAGCTCCAAATCTCTCTCTCGCTCTCTCGGTCACACATCACTGTTCACACAGATCCTCTGGCAACTCCAAACACACTCTCTCTCTCTCTCTCTCTCTCTCTCTCTCATGGACACACAAACACACACACACAGACACACACTCTCAGACACACACACACACACACACACACACACACACACACTCGGTGGTGACTGACAGGCCGGGCTCCGTGCAGCTCTTTGACATTCACAGTGTGTCGGTGTGGAAACAGAGAGGATGAGGAGCTTCAGCTGGAGAATAGAGCTGCTTCACCCCCGACACACACACACACACACACACACACACTATTATCCAATCTGCTGATGACACCACACACACACACACACACACACACACACACCCCTGCGGTTCAGATTTGCATTACCGCCGCCGTTTATCGACGCTGGTTCTTTATATCTGAGCGGACTCGTCTGAACAAATAAGTTGAGGCCACGAAGTAGAAAGTCGGCGCTGAACGCGGCTCGGGTTATTACAGGAAGTCCAGTGGTTCTGTTTACTGATGAGTCACATCATCGCAGAGGATCTGAGGGAGAAGAAGTGAAGGGTGAGGAGAAGTTCACACTCTGAGTCAGGAGGTCGTCTTCAGTCGGACCGAGACGTGTTCCCGGCGACGAATTCTGACTGATTTTAACGGGAACACTTGAACATTTTTAGCCAAAGTTGTGACAATAAAAATGATATTTTTTAATAAAGATGTTGGTGGTGAAACATCCTGATATTCTGGTGACGTCTGGACGTTCCTGCCTGAGTTTGTGGTGACAGTGTGCGACATCTTTAATCAGATGTCAGGATGCTTTCCATTTGTGTTTGTGTCAAAATAACAGCAATTTTATTAATAATCGGGACATTTCCAGACACGTTTTGTGGCGACAAAAACTGATATTATTGACAAGACTTCATGATGTTTCCAGCTGTGTTTGCTGAAATAAAACCAGATGTTTCTGATGAGACATCAGTTATTGTTCCAGATGTGTTTGAAGCACCGAAACATGATTCTGTTTACAGGGTGTTGGGACATTTCCAGCTGTGTTGATGCCAAGAAAAGAGACGAGATGTCGGGACAATTTCACATCGTGTTTGTGGCCATGATGGCAGCTGACATCGGGACATTTCTACCCGGGTTTGTGGCGACGGAACCGGATGTTTTAAGTCCAAACATGATGTTTTTATGACCTGAACCCAGTGGGTCCTGTGTCTAAACCCAACCAGAACACAAGCACAGCGTCTCACCACATCTCAACACTTTCTGTTTCTGACAGAGCAGCAGAGAGGACGGAGACGATGTCAAAGCTCGGCAGGACGGTGAAATATTTAGCTTGTGTTTCAGCATGTTGCTATGAGTTCAGTTCCCGCAGACAGCAGCTGCTTTAACCTTGCTGAGAGCCCATTTAAATAACACTAAAGAGACGTCTGGCTGATAAAATCGCTGGGCTTAATGTGAAACCACCCAGTTCAGTGCCGCTCGTTTTAAACGCCGCTGATAAAGAAGAAGGACAGATTTGTCTTTCCCTCTCTCCGTCCGTCTCCACTCATATCTGTGTTAATACAGTTATCTGGGAGAGTGTGTGTGTTTAAAATGATGGATAGAGTGATGCTCCTCGTTAATAATTCACCGAGGTGTCGCCTGCGGTCGAGATGCCCTTCACATCTCGGCCAATCAGGAGCCATTCAGGCGGCGCTCTGATTGGAGGAGACGCGGGAAAGACCGCGTCCGTTATGCAAAACAAAACCTCTCTCATCCATCCCTCGTTCCTGAGTCAACACCAGAGTTTTAAAATTAAACTTATCTTTATTTCTCTGTTATTTCCTGTCGTCCTCTCCATCTTCCTGTCCCGTCTCTCCTCTTCCTTCCCTCCCTCCGTCTCCAGATCCTTCAGCGTCAAGGAGAAGTGAAAAACATCGACTCCATCCCGACGTCAACTTGTTGAAAAGGGAATAAATCTCGGACTGAAGTTTTTCGGGGGGCAAAACACGGAGGAGGCGACATCTGAGCGGCGGGATTGAAGTCCGAGTTGAAGGGCGAAACTAAAAACGTGGTTAAAAGACACAGAGAGACTCAGAGCGACGTTATTTTGGGAGAAGAGAGACGGGGTGACTTTCCTTTGTCGAGACGACTTTTCAAACAGAAAAGATGGAGATGTTTTAAGAGCAGACGGATCCGCAGAGACACGGAAATCTCCTTCAGCGCTAAAAAGTCAAAAACAACAGCGAGCGGTCGCCGTCCTGCCGCACTGCAGCCGGAGGAGGAAGCTGACGAGACCAGATCATTAATCTGGTCCAACATCATCGTCGAGACGCAGATTCATTATGATGGTGGAGAAGCCTCGAGGAGACACGAACACACCGACCTCTTCTTTAAGATTTACTGGAGTTCATATCACAAATATCAGATGTTTTAAACCTTAACGAGCTCCATTCAAACCTCGACTTGATTGAAAAAGCATCTGGAATCTTTTTAATTGTGTTAATTAAACTCTGCAGCTCAATTAAGAGATAATAATTGAAATGCTTCAGTTTACTGGATGAACTGGGAGGAAACACTGACGACACCAGTTACAGTGAGATAAAGATCAGATACAGAAAGAGGAAGAGGTGTGTGTGTGTGTGTGTGTGTGTGTGTGTGTGTGTGTGTGTGTGTGTTTCCAGGTGATAATGGAGGTGACGGAGGAGAAGAAAACGTACTGTAGACGACAAAAGAAGAGAGGAGAGGTACATTTCATCTCCTCCTTCCTCCTCTAATCATCCTCTCTCGTCCTTTCACTTCCATGGTAACGGACAGTCAATGAAAAAGGCATTCAGTAACCACGGAAACTTAACACAGTGTGTGTGTGTGTGTGTGTGTGTGTGTGTGTGTGTGTGTGTGTGTGTGTGTGTGTTCGGTCTCCATGGTATTGTGAATGGCTGGCAGAGACGGAGGAGTGCTAATGGACACCATGAATGAAAGAGAGAGAGAGATGTCTTCTGCTTCTGCAGCTCAACAACAAGAAACTCTGATAACTCGACTTCGTCTGTAACTTTCATGTCGGATTTAAACAAAATATATTAATGAAAACCGGCAACACAAACTCCAGAAACATCGACCGGATGTCTGACTTAAAATCCCTCGTTTGTCACATCGTACGTCTGCACAATATATCGTGTTAGCGTCTCCATCGCTACGTCACATTTACATAGTGTGGGTGTTTACGTTTAGCAGCTAGGCTAACAACAAGCTACCGGTCACATCATGGCATCCATGCTCGTGACTCCTGAAAGTTTTGACCGGTTATCCCTCGATGTTTTGCATTGAATACAACCAGCAGCTGAACGAGGAGGCACAAAGAGCAAACTTCATTTTCGACCCAATCCTGAAGATTCTGACAACTCACTTGTCGAGCGATCGTCACAAAGCTGAAGCCTCCTAACCTCACTGCTAGCAGCTAGGCTAACAAGAAGCTACAAGTCACATCTTGGCTCAAAAGCTGACATCCATGCTCGTGACTCCCTGCAAGAAGTGTTACGATCCTCTACAGCAATACAACAAAGTTTCCATCTGTAATCCATCAATGTTTTACATTTTCGCCAGCAGCTGAACGAGGAGGCGCAAAGGACGAAAGGCTGAAGATCAAACTTCATTGTCGACCCGATCCTGAAGCCTCTGAAGTCTCACATGTCGGCTGATCGTCACGCAGCTGAAGCCTCCTCGCTGTTAGCAGCTAGGCTAGCAAGAAGCTACATGACATCCACGCTGACAACCCTGCATGTGCAAAGATCCATATATGACCACTAATACATCAGTGTTTACATGTTAACCAGCTGCTGAACGAGGAGGCGCCAAGGACGAAATTACAGATCATACAGCAGAAGAGAGAAGCTAACAGAAAACTTCATTTTCAGCGTCTCACGTGTGAAAATGTAAAAAAATGAAACGAGGAGAGAAAAAAACAACAACTGCCGTCTGTGATGATGATGTGTGTTTTTTTCTCCTTACTGTAAATAATCGCAGCAATGTGGCGACCGCGTGTCGCGCCGATAAAAATTACAGAAAACAGCACAGCTGAACTTCAAAGTGCGACACAAACACAGAGAGGAGGAGGACGAGGAGAGAGGGAGAGCAAGGTACAGAGAGAGAGAGAGAGGAAAAGACAGATAAAGAGAGAGAGAGAGGGAACATATTGCCACTGTGTCAATACAATATATATGCTAATCACGCCTTTAGTATATGTGTGAATTTCATTACACATAAAGGACTAATGCAGTCGCCAAAGAAAAACAGCGTGGAGCCAAAAAGCCAACGACTGTCAAGGTCATTTACAGCAGAGCACGAGGAACACAACGGGCGGGACGGAACCGCGAGGAACGCGCCTGCACGGAGAACGTTCACAGCGGAGAACAACATCGATACAGAACAGGAAGTTTACGTTCAGATCGGAGAGAAAAGACGTGAGGGTCCATGTTAGCAAAACAAATACTTAAAGGACAGAGAACGGCTCATGACTCGACGTTTCATCACCGCGTCTTTCACTGAAGCGGTTCGACGAATAGTTTCCAATATGCTAACGTTAAGTTTAGCAGCTAAATTATTTTTTTTGACATGTTGTGCACATACGGACTTTAAAACGGTTGTAAAACGCAGGTATGATGCTGATAAAACTGTTCACGTGACGTGACTTAGCAGCAACTTGGATGCCGAAAAGCGAGGGCTAACGCTACGTAGCATCCAGCGCGCTCAGCCTGTTAGCTTCTTTTAGCAACAACCTTTAGCTCTTTAGCTTCAGCTGCTTAAACTAAAACATTTCACTATGAAGGAGAAGGAGGCGAATCGATGCCATATCATCAGCTCCCTGCTCAGACTGGTGGCTCAGGTACGCGTATATACCTGTATCCTCCCACACCCACACACACACACACACCACACACACACACACACACACACACACACACACACACACACACACAGAGTGGCTTTACTGCATAAACAGTCGGCTAATTCATATGTATGTGTTTCAATGAAGCTCTCTGTGTGTCCAGCCGACAGCTCACAGCCATGAAGTGTCAGTGTCAAGGCTCGTCCCTGAGTGTGTGTGTGTGTGTGTGTGTGTGTGTGTGTGTGTATAAATATGGGAAGGGAGGCAGCCGTAAGCCATGAGATGTCAGTGTGTGTGTGTGTGTGTGTGTGTGTGTGTGTGTGTCAGAAGGATTCAACAGCTCACTACATCACTGTCTACCTTCACCACCTCCTCTTCCTCTCCCTCCGTCTCTTCACTTCCTCTATATGTCTCTCTCTCTCTTCCTTCGTTCATTACCTGTTACTTTATAAAGATATTTATCATTTAAAAAAAAAACTGATAAACGTCACAAAACCTTCACCTGTGGACGGCAGGTGCATGCTGGGAAGTACAACTCGTGGAAGCTGGAGAAGCTAAAATCTACGCTAATCGATATTTCCACTAACAACCGACGCTGTTACAGCCCTACGGAGCATTTTAGCTCCAGAAAGACGAGTTAGTCACAGAATTGTTACTGTAAAAGCTCGATAGAAGACAGACGACACACACAACAGTCGTGGAAACTGACGGAAGCTCGTTAAACGTTCAACCAGAACCTGACACTTAAGCCGCGTAGAACCGGTCCAGCGTGTTAGCAGTCTGTGACAAGACTTGTGACTTTCACTTATCTCAATAGATTTTCTAACGCTGTAAATGTCTAATTCATTTAAGATCTATCGCCATGAAACGCCCCAACATAAGGTTCCCTCAGGGATCGTTCTGCATTTTCAGAAAGCTTCCGGATCCGGACCATCGGAGCAGTACCTCCGGGGGTCATGAGGGGCAGGGCAGCGTGGCCAAGAGTTACAGCGAGACGCGACCACAGAACAGGAAGAAGTCTGAAACATCTGTGTGGTGTCACTACAGAACAGCTGGGACGGAGCTCCTCCACGTTAACTTCACCTGTACGTTACCTCAATGTGCTGAAACACCTTCAGACTGTATTAACCGTCGACTGCGCGGCTGTGAGAGGTCGACAAACACACAAACATCCAAAGAGCCTTTTTGTTCAGTCGGATGAACGTTGTTAACTCGTTTCAGAGAGAAGCTCAGTGTTTGAGCAAGTGAAAGTGATTCAATCCAACACGGAGAGACAGAAAAATATGTGCTTTCATATTTACCCGCATTATAATGTGTGTGTGTGTGTGTGTGTGTGTGTGTGTGTGTGTGTGTGTGTGCGTCAGACCACATGCAGGGCAATTATTCCTGAAGAGAATTACTGCAGGGGCATTTAGCTTCTGTGCATCATCCTCCAACACACACACACACACACACACACACACACACACACACACGCACAGACACACACACACACACACACACACACAGACACACACGCACAGACACACACACACTGACAAAGAAACAAACTGACACACACACACAGAAATAAAGACACAAATACAAATCCCCAGACAAACTGTAGATCGCCTGCATACACAATCACACACAGACAATAAACACACATACACACACTCTGAGAGAATCACAGCCAGACTGACACACACACACACACACACACACACACGTCTCTGCGAGGAGACGGCGATGCGGCGGCGCATCGAGGAAGCGTGGCCGATCGACATTAATATTTATGGGCTGCTTTGCAAAGAGAGAAACATTGATAAGCTGCAGTTTTGAATATTAACGCTGACTTTATTTAAAAAAATGCATTAAAGCAAAATATTCTGGTCAAATTAAAGAAAGAGAGCGAGCGAGAGAGCGGGCGGGCGAGAAACACCAGTGTGGGGTTACGTGTGGGCGAGCGACATAGACCGAGAGCAGGAGAGAGAGAGAGAGAGAGAGAGAGCATGGCTGAAGATTTGTTAAGAATATAGAAACAGCACAAAGAGGGTTTCAACTTTATAGTCTCATAAAGGACGAATTCATAGAGTTAGAAGATGTTTGTTTTACTTCTGAGAGAAGGAACATCAACATCATGTCGTGGTTAGCCTAGCTTAGCATAAAGGCTAAAAACAAGGGGAAGAACTGAGACACGTATCGTCGTGTCGGCTTCATTTAACAAAAAAAAATTATAAAATCCAAACTCTCCGTTTACTGCTCACTGTGGAGACTGAGTGGACACACACACACACACACACACACACACACACACACACACACACAACCTCTGTGTAGGACAGATATAAAGATTTGCTACAGTGAAAGTCACTATACCTCTCCCTCTGTCAGCCATTAGAGCATTACACATATTATACTGCGTACAACCAAACAAATGCATCAAACACACACACACACACACACACACACACACACACACACACACACACACACACACACAATGTCCTGAGTGCAGGATCAAGACGTTCTCTCTTGGCTGAGTGCCTGGATGAGACGAGGCAGCGCACACACAGACATATACACAAATTGCTCTGTGACCTTGTCTGAATGCAGCTCGCTAAATACTGGCAGAAATAATAAGAGAGGAAGAGGAGGAGGAGGAGGAGAAGACAGGTGAAGAGAGAAATTAGCGACAGAGAAGAAGAGGAGATACAAGAAGGAATGAGGGGTTAAAGAGAAGCTGGTGGCCGGCGGGAGGAGGAGGAGATAAAGGAGGAGGAAGAGGAGGAGACAGATGATAATGAGACAGAAGCAGGAAGGAGGAAGACGAGACAAACGAGGAGAAGAGAGGCGACATGCGAATGAAAGGATGAGAAAGAAGAAGTTAAAGAGTGGAAGAAAAAGAGCCACGGGATGTTTTTCTTTAAAATTAAATTGCAGAGAAGAAAACAGGACCGAAGACGTTCAGTCGATCGTGTTCGACCGACAAACACAACAACCTCAAAGTCTTTATCAAAACTTCAGCTTGTATTCACACCTGGAGGAATCGTCTCCCCCCTCCTCCCCCCCCTCCTCCCCCGCCGGGCGATTACAGCGCTCACTTGTTGGGAGACGCCGGCTGTTGTGTGGTGAACAAGTCGCTGCTCTATCAGCGGCCCCCGTTGTCCGGAGCGCCGCGCTGATTTTCATTAGCGATAGCGGCTCGCACAAATCAAAAAGTCGAGGCGCTCGGGGCGCCACGACACGCTCCTTTAATTTCCTGTTGTGGGAGGACTGAAGGATTGTGGGGCAGCGGTGAGAAACAGGAAACACGATAAAGCCGCCACGTGGAGAGCAGAGAGTGTGTTTATGTGGAAATGTGTGTTTGTAAAGTGAATTGGTTTGTGAGGTGTGTGTGTGTGTGTGTGTGTGTGTGTGTGTGTGTCGGTGATCAGGTGACATCAGAGGTCACGCTCAGTCGTCCATCTCCAGAGGCTTCATAAGAAACCCGTGCAGCCATGATGGATCTCTGACCCGCCGCCGCACGCCAGCTTTACCTCCAACCACCAGGGTTCTTCTATACTGCATGTTGCCATGGCAACCATGCTATGCACGATTAGCGGAGGGGGGGAGGAGGCGGGGGAGGAGGGGGGAGAGAGATGTCTGGGAATTATCATCAGGCATCTCTGAACCTGTAGATTAATGTATTAATAATGTGAATCTGTATCGATCCTCGCGGAGAAAAGCTCTTCTTCTTTTTCATTTTTCATTAAAAAGTCTCCAGAGGATTATCAGGGGAACGAGGTCTGTTCTTAAAGCGGTGCACAGGTTCACAGGCTGGATGAATGTGTGTGTGTGTGAGGATGCAAAACAAGTCTCAAAACACTAAATCTGCATCTTTACTTTCAGCTTTTAATTAAGTGTCGATGAATCAGAGCCGCAGATATCGCTCGTCCTCGTGTCCGGCGCTCTCTGCACGGCGGAGGACAGCCGGATCACAGAGCGCTAACGACCCGCGCTCGTCTTTCTCTAATGGGTTTTAATTTAACACGGAGCTGCCGGCAGCAACACTGCAGCTGAGACGTCACTGCGTCGGATCGACCCGGGAGAGCAGACGTACGGACGGAGAAGTTATAAATATATTCACGGTGGAGAAATGTGCTGCGTAATAAACACATCAGCAGTTATTATGACGGAGGTGTAAAAGGTCAAACTAAGTAGCTTCAGATCAACAACGGGTCGTTAATTAAAGGTCACAAAAAAACGTGACGACACAGTTCAGTCAGAGCACGTCTGAAGAGTTCAGCCGACTCAGTTTGGTTTTATCTCCATCGATATATAAGGTGTATACAGGTGTGTGTGTGTGTGTGTGTGTGTGTGTGTGTGTCGGGCTAAATCCGGGCTGTAATGGTCCATGCTAATGAAGCTAGCGTCGGGGCTAGCATGGCAAATCTGCTAGCAGACAGCGCCATTTGACTCCTCTAACTGGATTATGCAAATGAGACGCTCATCACAGCTCTGGGAGACGAGTGACACATAATTTATACCAGAGAAGAAGAAGAGGACACACACACACACACACACACACCAACTGTCATATTCAGCCACACACCTGGATCTCCACTTTAGTCTCTCCACATATGTTCTATGATGGAGGACAGAAGAAAGAAAACAAAGGAAGACAAGACGGGAAATGGAGAAATAATTGCAGGCTGATTAAGAGACGGAGGAAGAGGAAGTTGCCTCTCTCAGTCTCGTTCTTCCCGTCTTTTTCCTTTTCCAAACTCTTCCTCTCACTTCCTTGTTTCATTCTTCCTCTCTTCATCTTCATCTCCCTCCTTTCCCCTCTTCCATCATCTCCTCCCTCATTTCCTCACCAATCAGATCTGCTCTGCTTCCTCTTCATTTCCTCCTACTGCTGCTTAAATTCCCCTTTTCCTTTCCGTCTTTTTATCCCATCTTCCTGATTCCCTTCCTCCCCTGCCTTCCTCTTTCCTTCCTTTCTCTCCTTTCCTTTTCCCTTTCCCTTCCTGCCTCTATCACTCCCTTCCTTCTCTCCCTTTGTAGTCTCCACCTCCTCTAACTTTCCTTCCTTTATTTTTCCATCCATTGCTTCCTTCTCTCCTCCTTTATCCTTAAATCATCTTCCCGATTCCCTTCCTTCCTTCTTTTCTCTCCGTTCCTTTTCCCTTTCTCACCTCTGTCTTTCATCTTTCCCTCTATCCATTGCCTTGTCCTTTCTTCCTCCGGTCCTTTCTCTCTTGAATCCTTCCTCTTCCCTCTCTTCTCCCTCTTCCTGTTTCCTTGTTTCCTCTTCTCTTTTCCTTGAATCCCTCCTTTCCCCTCTGCCTTCCATTATCTCCTCCCTCCATTCTTTTCTTCCTCATCTCTTCCCTCATTTCCTCACTAAACAATCAGATCTGCTCTCCTTCCTCTTCATTTCCTCTTCCTGCTGCTTAAATTCCTCTTTTCCTCTCCGTCTTTTTATCCCATCCTCCTGATTCCCTTCCTCTTTCCTTCCTTTCTCTCCTTTCATTTTCCCTTTCTCACCTTTATCTTTCATCTTTCCTTCTATCCATCACCTCCTCCTCTCCTCCTTTTGCCCACATCCCTCCTTTCATCTCCGTCTTCTCCTTCTTTCTTCCTCCGGTCCTTCCTCTCTTGAATCCTTCCTCTTCTCCCTCTTCTTGTTTCCTTATTTCCTCATCTCTTTCCCTAAATCCCTCCTTTCCTTTCCTCTTTCTCTCTGCCTTCTGTTCTCCCCTCCTCCCTCCTCCCTCCTCCTCCTCCTCTTTAACACACTCGTCAAAGTTGGCTGTAATTCGTTACAGAACGAGTCAAAGCCGGTACAAAGGCTGACAGGGAGCTGAGGGGAGGGGGCACCCAAAGGTGGCAGGTTCCCGGTGAAGAAAGCGAGGGAGGTAAAGGAGGAGGGGAGGAGGAGGAAGTTATGCTGGGAGGCAGAGTAGTAAATTGTTCAATTTTTGCAGGTAATCTAAATGCTAACTAGAGGCAACTTATCACCAGAATGGATTTCCGACCATCTGTTCAAATAACAGGGGATTTGTCCGGTGGCAAGCGCAAGAATGGGATGATGGCGGGAAGATTAGGCGACGGTGACGGCGACGCCGCGCACCGACGTCTCTACAGTCGCCGCTTCAGAGGAAGGAGGGAAAAAAAAGCTAAAAAAGAAAAGAGAGACGGGAAAAAAATGTATTTTGTGCAAACAAGAACAGATGACGCCCTCACAATTACACCTGTCAGGAGCTCCGCAAAGCAATCGATCTCTGAGGCAGCCGAGCGACGCTCCCTCTCTCTTTCTACTTCATAGCAAAATGATTTTCTCTCCTTTTTCCTTCCCTCCACCTCCAGCGCTCTCTCTCCATCGCTTCCCTCCACCTCCAGCGCTCTCTCTCCATCTCTTCCCTCCACCTCCAGCTCTCTCTCCATCGCTTCCCTTCGTCCTCCAGCTCGCTACGTCTACGCACTCGTCTTAAACAGTTTGTAGGGAGGAAGGTTTTTTCTGAGACGAGCCGAGATGATGTTTCACTTTTCACTCTCGGCTGGCGAGGGGAGAGAAAGGGAGGAGGAAGAGAGGAGAGGAAGGAAACCAGTGAGGAAGAAGAGAAGAAAGGACGGAGGGGAGGGAAGGAGATGCGAGAGGAAGGAAGGAGAGAGTAGAGGAAGAAAAGGAAACAAGTGAGGAGGAAGCTGAAGCAAAGAAAGGAAGGAAGGAGAGGGGAGGGGAAGGGGAAGTAAAGAAAAGCAAGTGAGGAAGAAGTGAAGAGAGGAAGGAGGAACGGAGGAGACAGGAAAGGAGAGAAGGCAAGAGGAGGGGAAGTTGAAGGACACAAGTGAAGAGGAAGAGACGTGAGAAGGAAAGGAAGGTGAAGAGGAAATGAGTGCAAGGAGACAAGGAGAGGAAAGAAAAGGAGACTCAGAATGAAAATGGGGTGTAGGAATAAGGAATAAAGGAAGGACAGAAGGAGGAGCAAGGAGAGATAAACACAAAGAGACGCATGGAAAGATGACAGGAAAGTTTGAAGGTGAAAGAGGAGAAGAAACGAGGAAAAAAGGAGGTGAGAAGCCGACGAAGAGGAGGGAGAGCACAAACTAAATCAGAGGCAGCAGAGGAGGGCGAGAGAGGTCGCCAACAGCAGACAGAGAGAGAGAGAGAGAGAGAGGTGGAGATAAAGATTTTGAGGAAAAAGTGAGCGAGCGGAAGAGTAATTAATGGAGAGAGACAATGAATGAAAGAGAGCGAGGGAGAGAGGGATGGAGGGGAAGAATGGTGGGGTGACAGAGCGTGCAGTTTACTGGCCCAGGAAGTGTTCTCAGGCTGCTGGCCAATCGGCTTGGCTCGTTCCCCCCAGTGTCACTAACAGCCCATTGGCCGATGAAAGCCGGCCTTTATTCGCCGTTTCAATCAATGGCTCCCACCATCAAAGAAGAGCCGTTTATCTTCCCGTCCATCGGCCACACACACAACTTCCCCTCGTCCTCCGCCTCCCTCCGACCCTCCATCCATCTCGCCTCCTTGTTTTTCTCTCTCTCTCTCTCGCTGCTTTTACAATTTGTCTCTCTGTCTCCCCCCCAAAAAAAGGAGGACAAATAAAAAAAAAAAAAAGCTCCGGGTTCAGCAAATGTGGAGTGTCATTCCTGTTGGTTCTGGCCCGATTCTGCTGCACCAGCGGCCTCCGACACCAGCGCCGCCAGAGGTGATTTACGGCACACGGCTTCACGTTCAAACACACACACACCTGTGTGTCTGTGTTCGCTCATCTACCTGTTATTTGTTTCCTCTCGCCGGCTTCTCTCTTCTAATGTGCGTCATCACTCAGCGGCTGGAAGACGTTCAGGCGCCGTGTTCACCTGTTTACCCACAACGCCGCGCCGCTCTACGACTCGCTGCCTCGACGCATGAATCAACGCTGTTCGCTGCGTCAAAGACCCGCCTCCCGTCCCGCCGGCGGTCCACGGACGTGTGCGAGAGGTTTAAACTGAACGAGACGAGTCGACGAGGTTAAAGACACGAGCGACATTTGAATAAAGTGATATTTCAGATATTTGCCTTCAGTTTCATGACACATTTATTAACTCGCTGAATGCTAAGAGGCTGAGAGACGATGAACTGTAAGCCAATAAGAAAGCACTTTACTGTGTGTGTGTGTGTGTGTGTGTGTGTGTACAGTGTGTGTGTGTGTGTGTGTGTGCATAGTGTGTAAGTTTCTTAATCTAATAGCATACAGAGGAAATAGAGCAGAGCTGGACATCCTTGACACACACTGACTCAATACCAAGACCTAACACTTTATCATCTGCAGTACCTGGACATGCTGTCTGTGACTCTGTGTGTGTCAGTGTGTGTGTGTGTGTGTGTGTGTGTGTGTGTGTGTGTGTGGCCCTGGGCTCTGTGAGGATGGGCAGTAGTTATTAACCTGCTGCCCAATTTCTGTCACGGCTGCTTTGTCGCTGCGAGCAGAAAAGTTGAGTGTGTAAGTGTGTGTTACTTTGTGTGTGTGTTACTGTGTGTGTGTGTTACTGTGTGTGTGTGTGTGTGTGTCAACCGTGGACTCCTCTTCCTCAGTGGAGTTATTACCAGAGTCCGACTCTTACAAATAACTTGAATGAAAACCACAGTAAGAAGAAATCTGTTAGTGTGAGTTTGTAGGAAACACGTGGCGACATTTTACATTATTATTCTATCAAACCAGCTTTTAAATGAGTGAATATGAAAGTATGTGAATACGAAATCTAATGTGTTAATAACTGACACGTGTGACCAGGAATCAAGAATCAGAAGTGATTCGTTTACAAAGTTAAAGATACAACTTTACGACTTGCACCACTTCCGTCACGTGATTTGATGATCTTTTCTTTAACCTAGCCAAGTCGTTTATGTGCCTAAACCTGACAGAACCACAACCGTTTGAACAAAGTTAATAACAGCACACAGGTCAGCAAGCTTTATTTTGAAAGTCTAACCTAACCGGAGAGCCTGCATGTGCCAAACTGACAGTAGAGCCGTCGGTAAAGCATCGATGCTAAAGGCAGCAAAAAGCCTCATTACGATCCAGTAATCAGAAAAATGTATAATAAAATTTCTCAGCCATTTATTCTGAAAATATCTGTGTATTTTTCTTCCTTCTAAGGCTCCAACCTGCCTTATTGATGGGCTTACTGTCTCAGCACTGGTGTGAATCAAATGATAACATTTTAAATCTTAGTTTGAAATTTTCAGCAACCTGATCAAAATGTCTGGCAGGTTAAAAAAGGAATCTACGATCACAGAGCGGCTGATTATTCAGAGACTTAATCTGCTCAGTGACTTCGTTTGAAGACTGAAAACATTTTGACTGAGTGTTTTGTCAAACATCAGAATAAATTACTTGTCGGAGACTAAAATCACGGAGGATAACAACGGCTAAATCGAAAAATGACTTCCTCATCACCCCCCGCAAGGATGCGCAGCGTACAGGACGGCAGCGACTGGGGAGTGACGGCAGGTTCGCCGTCCTTCAGGGCACAAATAAGCTCGTAACGTAGCTCCGCTAACATTTTTAGATCTGCCACCTTGTCTATGTGAAAAGGAGGTGTAATATTCCTTCATTTAAAATAAAGACGCCACTGTGGTCGTAAACATGTGACGTGACGTGAAGCACGAACAGTGACGTACAACATATGCGTCACCGCTGCCTCGTCATGGGTGCCGCACCTTGCCCCCCCCCCCCGTCTCAAGCACCAGACAGCTAACAGGAAGCAGGTTGAATTTGTCTACAAAATAAGAGCTTTACATTGCACCCCATTGGAGTTTAGAACTGGGTTCTTAGCGGGGGGCTTTTAATTTGAAAGTAGCGACCGTTAGTAGCGTGTCGCTACAACAACAAGCGGACAACGCAGACAGCTACAGAGACCGAGGAGACGCTGCATCTCCTGGATCTCAGCGGCTGTCCAGTTGCTCATCGTGACGTCCGCGGATGAAGTGATGGACTGACTGCTGTGATCAGCTGTTTCCTGGTTTTAAACTCCCCAGCTGTGGGTCGTCATCGACAACTCCGCCCAGCTCTCTCAGTTACCGGCACATCAACGGCTCAGATTTACAGCAATGGAGGACGAAATAAGTGTTCCCTCCGAGGCGTCACATTGGTGGACCAAAACAGAGCCCCAATTTACCGCCTTCTGTCTAAACTCACAGACCTAGCCGCAAAAAGGACGGGCACATTGGCGTCTTGCTGCCTAGTTTAAAAGCGGCTATAAAAGGCGCAATGACCAGCATCGAATCAGAGCTTCAGCAACATTCAACATGACAAACCACGCTGCAGAAGTATTTAATCTAAAATCGTCCAACAAACCCCCCGAGGAGAAAAATACTCCAGGGACAAACATCTGCGAGATAGAAGACTAGAAAGAGAAAATCCTCGCCTGACACACGTCAGTCAGCGTCTCTAAATCCTGACAATCAAGCCTGTGAAAACATCATCGTGTCCGCGGAGGACCTGAAGCTCCATCCTGTCCTCGAGGAAGCAGCCGATATTAGTTCTGATTCGCTGCCATCAATCATTTCCAAAGAAAAAGCTGTCACAGCCCCCCCCCCAAAAAACTGACGGGGATGAAACTCAATAATCCAAATGCAGATCTCAGAAAAAAAAAAGAGTGAAGAGATTTTTATCCCCGGCGCCTTTTTGTGAGTTTAGTCGCATGAAAATCGGCGATACATCAGTCTGGGGTGTGTGTGTGTGTGTGTGTGTGTGTGTGTGTGTGTGTGTGTGTGTGTGTGTGTGTGTGTGTGTGTGTGTGTTTTGATGCTCCCATAACCATTACGTGCCACAATGGAGCAGAAAGGCTGCCGGTTTATCTTCTGATCAATGCTGCGAGCTGTCAAACACACACACACACACACACACACACACACACACACACACACACACACACACACACACACACACACTTACTCCCACCCCCTCTCGTTCGCCCCATGCGCACTCTCAAACACTCTCTCTCTTAAACACACACACACACATTTGCTCAGACCCCTGCAGTGTAAAATGTAGTCGTGTGGATTGCGTGTGTGTGTGTGTGTGTGTGTGTGTGTGTGTGTGTGTGTGTGTGTGTGTGTGTGTTCCCCCCCCTCCCCTCAAACGGGCTGTCGGGCTGAGATGTTCTGACAGGCTCGGCTGGAGGAAACTCAGCGGCGTCATGGAGACCAGCGAGAGATTAAACTGCATAACAAATGTCCATTTACACTCCAAAGCCTCCGGTTAACGTTCGATTCATCCCGACTGATGTTCAACACCCGAGACCTCGACCACTTCAATCCTCATTAACATCTGAATGATAACAGGTTTTTATTTCTGCGTCTCTATTGTCAGCGAAGTTCTGACCTTTGACACGCTCAGAATTGGTTGTCGGAGTATTTTTTAATGAGATGGTATGATGTCGGCTAAAACATACAACCAGGTGCTCTGACAGGAGCTGAAGTGCGATGACAGTCTACAGTCATGCTTAAAGTCCACAAGGGCGACTCGGGTCGAAGGCAAAAAGTCCAGGATAGTTCTTCGGTCCTGTCAAAGCGGGTCTCAAGTCAACCGAGGAAAGCCTCAAGGCAAATCTGGAGTCCAACAGAAGAGGTTTAAAATCAGACTTCAGGTCAGTTGTGAAAAGATCAAGGAACCGTTTCCTTGAAGGTCCAGTCTCAAATCCAAGACTCAAGGCAATCAAGGAAAATCACAGGTTCTGAAAAAGCAACCATCAGGTTCAAGTTCAGGACAAGTGAAGTCTCAGATCAACAGAGAAACGTCTGATCTCAAGACTTGATTTTTACTTTTTCTGAATGAATTATATCTTCATTTAATTTGTAAGTTCTTAAAGAAAGAAGGCAAGTCTAGAGTCAAAGCAAGTCTCAAGTTCTTGAAGGCAAAGCTCAGGTTTTGTCAAAGCAACCCTCACGTCAAAGTTCGAGGTTCAGGACAAATCAAGTCTCACATTCAAAGAGAAAAGTCTCAAGTCGATTCTCAAGTTCTTGAAGGCAGGTCAGAGGACACCATTTGTCAAACAACTCTGAGTTCACAGAATCTTAAAGGGGAAGTCAAATCTCCGTTTACCAGGAAGAAGTCTTCAGGAAAGTCTTAAGTCTTGTCAGAACAAGTCCAAAGTCAAGTCCAGATCATAGAACAAGCTTAACAGTGAGATAATTGGTAGAAAAAGACGAGTCACATCATTGATCGAGTCAATCAAATAAGCCAGGTATCAGAGTTCTTTCAGGAAAAGTCTCAGATTGGAGGAAAGTCTCCAGTTTTGTGGGATCATGTCCAAGTCAAGCTGCAAGTCTTACAGGTCGGGTCCGTCTCAGGTCAGAGAAAAGTCTGCGGTCTTGATAAAACAATCAGTACATTCATTTGTTCTCTTTGCTTATTTGCACATCAAGCATTCAAAGAGCAACATGTGTTTGTGTCCGACCGTCGGTCTCTTTCAGCTCCGGTTTGATCTCCACCAACTCGATACCAACGGATATCTGTTGACGGACTCTGAGGAGAGTCTCAGCATCAATCCACAGAGTGACTCTCAGTAAAACTAAACTACACAACTAAGAAAAATGTCAAACCAGTTGATGTATAAATGTTTTCCTAAAGCGTTGGGAGCGCGTTCGAGAGACGTCGTCCCGAAACTAGGACATCCTCCTCCTCCGCCACCAGAGAGGCTTCAGACGGCGGCACGCTCGCTCTGACAGTCGACAGTACATCTGTTCAAAACGCACCGAAATACACAAGTTGATGTCGGACCAGAAGTGCGTTTGTGCAATTAATCTGCGCCGCTACACACACACACACACAGACACACACTTGTGTCATGCTGTCAGTGCTGCTGCAGACTCACCGGGTGGAGCGTTTGCCTTACAGCGGTGTGGAGCGCAGCCAACACTCAGAGTCCCTTTAAGATATCTTCTGCCTCGATCTGTCGCTTTTCTTTTTTTCTTTTTAAAAGGGGGAAGGAGGGAGTTAAAATCCCCGCTGTACCCCCGCTTCATTGAACGATAATAATAACTTCAGATTTTGTTCAGCTGAAAGTTACGGAGTGGGAGGAGAGCGGCGCGTTGAGAGAGCGGAGAGGACGTCCTTCAGCTGCCTGACTGCAGATTGAAACCCAGCAGCACTCAAACTGTTGGAGGATCTTTGAGAGGGACTGAATCACAGCCTCAACACTGACCTGTGGCAGCAATGTAAAGAAAATACTTTTCTAGAAACGGATACGTGTATTAAGCAATATTTATGTAACTAGCTGATCTGCTCGAATGAAAGGAAATCTTACCACTTAGACTAAGAGCACAGAACAGAACTGGAACTACGTACGTCACTATTCCAGTCGACTGAACACAATATGGTGGAAACAACTGATGTCATGTAAGATTCACTGATTGGACCCAAACACAACAATCTCTGTTCTGCTGAGCTTGTTTGGGAGCATATCTATGGACCGAGAATCCTAAATTACCACGATTCTACGTATGCTCCCCAGATCCTATCAACTTAAGGTCCTGTGTTCCCAGGGTCCCAAGTTCCCAAGGGTCTACGTATGTTCCCAGGGGTCCATGATTTCAAGGGCCTATGTTTACAGGGTCCTAATTCCCAGAGGTTCTACATATGTTCCCCTGGATACTATCATCTTGAGGTCCTATGTTCACCATGTCCTATGTCCCCAGGGTCCTAAGTCCCCGAGGTTCTGCGTATGTTCCCAAGGTCTCCTGTTCCTAGGGTCCCAAGTTCCCAAGGGTCCATGTATGTCCCCATGGGTCCATGATCTCAAGGACCTACTTTTACAGGGTCCCAGTTTCCCCAACGTCAAATATTCCAAGGGTTTGTCTCCAAGGTCGTCTATTCCCAAAGGTCTACTGCAACAAATTCCTAAGTTGCCAACATCTAATGGTCCCAGGGCCCTAAATCCCCAAGTTCCTATATTCCCTCGGGTCCAAAGTCCCCAAGGACCATTGTCTCCTATGATCCCAGAGTTCTATCTGCCCAAGTCCTAAATCCTCTCTTTTCCCAAAGGTCCGATGTTCCCAGGGTCGACTGTTCCCCAATTTTAATTCTATTAACACTAACTTTGCTATTTTTGTTCCGTCTAATAACCCCGACCCAAAACTTGGAGCTGGAGAACATAGAACAACGACTCCTCCACGGATCAATACAACAGTGAACTGGACTCATTCTGACTTACAAATCACTAAATACTGTAAAGACGATTGGACCTGTGCGTATTCTTTATTCCTAATAGATAGAGTTGTTGATGTTACTGTGGGGCAGTGTGATGCGCTGTGTGATCAAGTACTTCCAGTTACATGACTGATATTCAAATGAAGTTCTGCTTTGGTATCAGTGTCACTTTAAGTGCGCTGGTATCAAGGCTTGTATGGTAATTTTCCAGATGATTCCCGGCCCTGCTCGCTCGCTGCCGCTGCTGTAACAGCACCGAGGGTCTGAATCTGTTTAATGTCTAAACAAGCAGCAGTCAGCTCGAGGTCAGAGAAGTGAGCCGAGGAGACCGAGGGAAGCTGTAAAACGCTGTAAAAATAAACGCTTCAAACCAGACATAAACAAACTGTCAGCTGTAATAAAGAGACGAGCGGCTCTGCTGCTCCGAGCTGCAGCTACTCAGAGACAGACGGATGGAGGCAGAGCTGCAGTTTTATCTCCGAGAACAATGAGGTTCAGGACATTTACCTCCGACTCAGTCTGTACGGAGAGGAACATTTTCATTGATTTAACCAGGAGGAACATCTGAATCTTTAACTCTTAGTCTCGCTGAAGCTGTACGTCTGAAAGAAAACCTTCTAGCTTTCCAAGAATCTGATCATTCACAAGTTTGAACAAGTGTTGTATCAGTCGGGGGGAAGATTAGGCCTTGGACTCCTGAAATACTTGATGTTTAATGGTTAATGTGAGGTCTTATTTCCACTCAGTGTTCGGAGTAAAAACACATAACACACTTGTTCAAAACCAGCTCAGAGAGAAACGACCAGGAGTTGATTTCTAGTTGAAAAACGGAGATTCACTCCAAACATCTAAAAACGCGATTCAAACATCGTGTCACAAAATACACTCCTGCAATTTTGTGTGACCAAGAAAAACCAATCCAACATTTTTCAGCTGAGAGCCAAAAATCACAGTGAAGTGTTTTTCTTTTCAACGGGAAAAATGCTCGCTGGAAGCAGTTTGAACTCCTGAAAATGGCCGACTCCATCAGTGAAGATGTAACTGTAGTGAATATAACGCCATGTTGATTAAATCTGAATATTTAGAGAAATTTCAAGTGTCTTTTCTCATCGAACGTGCAGAAAATGACTGACAGTATATGATGAAACAAACCCTGCGCAGACCTCAAGAAGACATTATCTTTTTATTTCTACTTATGTCTAACATGTGCTCACATCTGGTTCAATCATATATAGTTTAAAGCAATTTAATCCAAACACAGGCCTGGAGTTATGCTTATGCTGTTAACTACAGCTGAGTCCGTTAGCTCGATGCTAAAACATAATAGGAAATTCCATAGCAACGGGCCGCGAGATTAAAACAACACGTGTACTCGACATGTACAGTATTTTATATTCTCTGTGGATCAAACTAATAACTGCAGCATTTGTTTTATTTATCTTATAGCAGAACATTAAAATCTAGTTCTTTACTTCAGAAATATATTTTATTTACCACTTTTATAGTAGAAAAAACAAATAAAAACAACTTGTAGAGATCAGCGACTCATCACAGCCTTATTTATTATCAGCTACTGAAGAGCATTATTCATGTAGCAGCTCTAAATCACCAGCTGATGTCGTCTGCATCCACAATCACAATCTAATTATCACCTAATTAAAAACGATGCACACAAAGTTTCTTGGTAAACTTCTGGAATATTGTGCATTCATATAGAAAGTGAGTTAAAATTACGATCCCTGATTTTTGTCCTGCGGGCTCTCGAGGACATCTGGGGAATTTTGGAGAGCCGTTTAAAATCAATAAAATTATCTTTAGGCTAAATACTGAAATATTTACTAATTCTACTGAAATTATGGAACAGAGGAACCGAAAGAGAGTTTTGCTTCTGTCTCCAGATGACTATAGATCCAGAGTTTGAGAGGTAATGATTTATTATTCAGACTGACAGATATCAGGATGTGGAGGAAAGTGAACATCCAGGGTTGAGGGTTTAATTCCCTCCACAACAGTCACAGTGATGTGCAGCATCTGGACTTATTGGACAGAATAAAGATGGAACAAAACTCAAAGGATGAAATAAGTTTCAGACAGACGAGTCAGACGGAGACGATCGACAATCACAAAGTCAATTCCGAGAGCGTTTTCCAGAGTTAAAAAGCTCCCAGACACAAAACAACTGGAACACAAACGCCAATAAAATAAACAACACGAGGAGGCGACATGAATTTTAAAAACAAGGTTATAGAAAAATATGCAAACGCCGTCGGAATGAAAAAAAAAAAAACAAACCAAACAAACGCGACATAAAAACAATTTACTGAGATTAAAAACATGTAGCTGCGAACAACAAGGTGTCGTTTTAATGAGGCGGCGACACGCACGCTTAATTGAAGAGGTTTCGTCTAATAAATACAAGCTGCAGGAAAGTAATATGATGCTTAAACACACACACACACACACACACACACACACACACACACACACTCGCGTACAGCAGCTTTTATTTTCCCTCAGTAAAGACTCAGTTTTACAGCCGTCTGAATCCAGCTCAACTGTTCTGACAAAATACTGCTAATGGAACGGAGAGGAGCATCGTCTCTCCTCCTCCTCCTCCTCCTCCTCCTCCTCCCACCAAAAAACAAATTAATTTTTTCTCCGCTCGCTGATTAAAAATGTACCTACCACATGCGACTCGCAGCCGCGTGCAACAGGAGCCCAATATGCAAATCTCACCCTTTTTAAGACTTATCTACATATCAAATATTCTCCAGGCTTCACAAACTCGGAGATATTGTACGCTGACCGAAGGCTTGGGCGTGTGTGTGTGTGTGTGCATAGCTTCAGTTGGAGTGTGTGTGTGCTCGTGTGTGTGTGTGTGATTCTCAGTCAGATGGTAGCTGCAGACAGCGGTGTGTCTGAGCTCTCATGTTTATCAAAGAGAAGCAGTTATATCTGAGAGCGCTGGATGGCCTTGTGCTGCCAAAGCTAATCACAGCAACGCGTGTGTGTGTCTGTGTGTGTCTGTGTGTGTCTGTGTGTGTGTGTGTGTGTGTGTGTGTGTGTCTGTGTCTGTGTCTGTGTGTGTGTGTGGAGAGAGAAGCTTGTTATTGCACTAAGAGGTGAGGTGGCACAAGTAGAATTAGCGGGGAGCGAGCCAGCGGTGTGTGTGCAGGTCCGTCTCTGAGTGTGTGTGATGGTGTTGTGTTGTGTTGTGTTGTGTTGTGTTGTGTTGTGTTGTGTCCTCGGCCGGGCTCTGCTCCTGAAATACTGAGCACTACATTAGAGAGCGAGCTGCTGTTGGGGTGAATATAAATGAAGTCCGCTCGCTGTTTGTTTCACTGACGGAACGTTTCAACTACGGCAACAAGTTAGCAGCGAATTACGCCGATGAATTCTCTCAAACTTATGGCACAATTTTAGTTTCGTGGCGGGTCTGCGATCCGAGAACCTTGGCGGAGCGATCAGTAATACTATAATGTCGGGCATTTCTAACTCTGACTCGCTGAACTACCCATGGTGCACTTGTTTCTCCTTGAGGTGAGGGAATAAAAATCTATCACATGTGTGCTAAAACCTGCAAAAGCTGCCCGGAAGCGGGGACAGAAAACAAATGTGGACGCTTCCGTTGAAGAACAGCCTCGTCCTCACATTTTCACATTTCTGCAAACCACGGACACGTTCACATCTGTTTGTTTCATACGTACCATATCAACATTTCTGCAATATGTACATGAACCGACTCTCCTATTGGAGAGTGAAGAAGGTGAGGAGGATACCAGAGACACTGGAGTTTTTCACAAGACGTCGGGACATTTCCCAGCCGTGTTTGAGACAGAAGCAGGTATTTCAAGACAAAACATTGAATCCTAACCAAATGATGCACATTTATCTCCCGACATTTGGGGCTGTTCAAGACGTCGGAATCAACTTCTGATGTGCCCATTGAACGCCGTTTCTTTGAGGTATGTAATCTTCATCATCAGCTAGCAGTCTGACTCGTTTACTGACTCGTCTGTCTTGATTTGTGGTCACAGTAACGAACGACTCTTCCTCCCTGTAGTATCACTGAAGATCAGCCAAACTAAGCTTTGCTAATTTGGTGAAACACAATTCAATTTCTATAAATTCTTCTCCCATTATTCAGCTTTTAAACTCTTAATATGAAGCGGCAAAATGCAGAAAATGTTGGCAGTAACACGACCGAACCTGAAGTGAAACATACGGCAGATATCTGAAAGCACAAACAGACGCAGGAAGACATTTAACAACAATCTGTCTCTTCAGGGGTTCACTGTAGTTGCAGGACTTCACCACGACCTGCTCGAGCTCACTTTGGCCCGACTCTTCCGAGGGTCCATCTTGCACAACTTGTCGTGCTTAACCTGGTGATGGAAAACCCCCGAGAGACATTCAAAGCCTGCCGGGCGTCTCACCTCTGCACACCTGGCCAGTAATTACGTGAAGGGAAGAGGTTCGATTGTATCATCACGACCACGAGAAGGACGGCTGGATGATGTTTGAGTGAAGCGTCCGAGACACAATGACGTTTTTGTCCCGACAGACAAAATGATATTCTGCCTTTGTAGCGTCGAGCTAATGCGGCTAACAAGCAGAAGCGTGTAAAGAATAAAACCGTTCCATGATTCCGGTGACACACCTGCTCCGAACCACCCAGCTGTCAGACTTCCATCCGAGCCAACTTTCCTATTAGGCGCTGATCCAAAACAGCACGAGTACACAGTTTCACCAGACCGTGTTGTTTTGGTAAATGTCCCCTCGCATCCCTTCATCTCCCGACTCCTCTTTCCCCGAGTCGACGCCAACTAAACAGACGAGTTGTGAAATATCTTCACCGTACAAGACTATCACAGAGGATGATCAGTCATGTCGTAGCCTCCGAACTTTCTTAATTAAAAACGGAGGAATTCAAATGGAGTCTGGTGAGACGATTCCTCAGCAGTCGTCGCTCCCACCCGCCCGAACCCAAAGTCTTTTGAAGCAAAGCAGCTCCCTCAAATTCCATTAGCCTGTTTTGTATTAAAAGAAAAAAAAATAAGAAAAGTGGGAATCAAACCGTTAAACAATGCTCTCGTACGGTAGCAGAACTTCAATCAACGCCCCTCGCCCCTCATTCAGCCCGGCTAGCGTAGCTGCCTAATTAGTTCTGTTGAAAGGCTTCTAATTAAATTGGCCTAATGTGGAGGCCCAGACAGCGAGACAGAAGAGCGGCTGGAAAATATCACATGAGGCGACGGGGAAAATGTGTGTGGAGGCTCGCAGAGACGGAAACACGGTGAACTTTGACACCTGTGTGTTCGGACAGACGAGAGCGGCAACGCGGTGAAACAAGGTGAAACACTCAGACGTGAAAGACACCTGCTGACGTGACGTAGAAATCATGTCCAGGAAAGCAGGACTCCTGCATATCTGTTCTACTACTGTTCCTACAGACAACGAAGAAGGAGAGGGAGAAACAAAAGCAGAAGGAGGAGAAACCCCAATATCACCAGACTCCCTTAACAAATCATGTGATTTTAAAAGTTGTTGAATGAGGAGAATCTGTAAACACTTTGTTAAACTTTGCTATGACAAATTCTAAATCATCGATGCCTTCTTGTAAATTCAGCTCTAAATATAATACACAAAGCCAACTTAACCACGATTTCACCAGACTCCCTTCACAAATCAGCTAATTTAAGGAGTTGTTGAGTAGCATAAAACTTTATAACCATTATAAAACACTATGTATGACAAATTCTACATCACTGTTTGCTTCTTGTAAATTCAGCGTTAAATGTAATACACAAAGCCAACTATTAACCACAATGTCACCAGACTCCCTTCACAAATTCAGCTAATTTAAGGAGTTGTTGAGTAGCATAAAACTTTATAACCATTATGAAACTCTGTTTCTGACAGATTATAACTCATTGTGTCCTTGTTGTAAATTCAGCATTAAATCAATCAGCTGCAGTTGTTTGTCTCCTTGTAAAAAGTGTCAGTTTGTGGCAGCATGTCTGTACCAGCCTGTCTGCTTCTGTGTCTAAAGTGCTAAAGTCTTACCTGCCAACATTGATCAGCTGTTTGAACACACTGTTGACACTGATTTCACCATTTACACTCCATTTATTAAAGATTTTGACATAAGTTGATACCAAATTTGAAAAATATGAATATAGTAACCCATAAAGGCTGCTTCTTAGAGAAAGTCACCAGACCCCCTTTAAAAAATGCTCAGTTTAGTGAGCTGTTGATTAGAAGAAACTTTACAAAGTTTGTGAAACACCGCCTCTAACTAACTCTTCATTATTTAGGTCTTCTTGTAAATTCGGCATTAAATGTTAAACAAAAAATGTCAGTTTGTTGTGTTTAAAGACACTAATTTCACCATTTACACTCAGTTTATGACAGAAGACAACATTTTGTTGACGCTAAACATGTTAAATTTTACAAATACACTTAACTGTAACCAATATAGTGTACTTGAGGAGAAAGTCACCGGATTCCATTTAAAAAACACTCGATTTAGTGAGTTGTTGAGTTTGGAGGAACTTTATAATCTTTGTGAAACACCGCCTCTAATAATTTCTTAATAATTTGGGCCTTTTTGTAAATTCGGCGAACATTCTACTTGAACTTCTTTCTGTCTTTGTGTCTGTTTGTGTAAATATGTGTGTATTTGCATACAGAGCGAGGACGTGAGATTAAGTCGGCATTCATAAATATTATTGTAAACTGTTCAGAGCAAAGACACATCTTCTGTTTTCACTTGGAGACATTTGTCATCGTTTAGTTGCTTCATTCTTTCATTTCCTGCTTTTCTTTCTCTTCTCCATCCTCAGACTCAAACTCTGAGCCTGCAGGTCTGGAACACGTTACCGAACAAACACGCCGATTTCAACCAGAGCCGATTTATTTCCCTCAGTGTTTATTTTCATCCCGACCACAAGAGCACGTCCTACAGTAAATGTTTAACCTTTGACGGATCAGATTTCTGCCCGGAGATTAAAAATAAAAGTCGTCAAAACGTGACTGTTAACGAGTGTTTGTCCTCGCAAACACACACACACACACACACACAAACATACAAGGAAAATGTTTAGTCATTTCTGTGATTGACCCAAAACATAAACAATGATGTCATTCCTACAACCTGTAAATGATAAACACAGAGCGCGCACACACACACACACACATTTAGAGATGCTGTCATTCCCACAACACACACACACACACACACACACACACACACACACACACACAGCTCGTTTCCCACAAGAAAACAAGCAACATAAAAAAAACTCATCTAGTTTCGTCATTCCTGCAAAACAGCCAACGTCGTACACACACACACACACACACACACACACACACACACACACACACACCCCATCTACCCATAATGCCGCTCGTCCCTCTAAATGCCTTAAGTGTCCCTCTCTCTCTCTCTTCTATCTGCTAATAGGAACCAATTAGTCCCCATTGTCCTCGCTCCCAATAAAAGAGCATTATGGGAATTCCCCCTACTTAACACCTTTCCTTTTCTAAACAGGCACCCAATTAGACGCCTAAAGGACAAAGAGACGGAGGACAAGTGGGCGCCTCGAGGGGGCGGGGCCACAGGGACAGAGGGCGGTGAGGTGTGTGTGTGTGTGTGTGTGTGTGAATGCCTCTCAGTTCAGTTTTTGTTGATTTCACATTTTAAAAGAATAAAACTGATGTTTTATCATTTTATTGTCACAAAGAATTCACCTGAAGGAAACAGGGAACGAAGCTAACGACCAATCAAAGCCTGACGTGTCTTCTTCCTTCAACAGTTCATGTGAGCAGCCAGGTCAGGTTCTGCCCGGTTCTGCCCGGTTCTGCCTGGTTCTGGACCGTCTGACGAGCATCAGTGGTGACTACATACAGTAAATATGTTCTCCATGTTTCTGATGTGTTTCTTTGTCTCTGCTCTGATCGTTTTAACCGCATCAACAGATGTGATCTCTGAACTTTATAGATAAAACTAGAATGGCACTTGATAGAGTGCATACCTCAGCGTGGGCCCTTTAGTCCAATCAGACCTAATCCAGTATCACAGCCCATTCTGTGGGGACATTTCAGAACTTTTCCAGCCGTGTTACTGGAGACCCAACCCGGCTATTTCTCATATGAAGCCGGAGAATCTCCATCTGTGATTGTGGTGATTAAAACATGTATCTTACGTCAAACCCTGATGTCTTCCTGCATCCATCACTTTATGTGGATCTGCACCAAAAGTTAACAGGTCTTTTCTGGGCCGAGACCCATCCTCCATCCAAGCTTCATGGAGATTAGTTCAATAGATTTTGTGTAATCCTGCTGACAAACCAACCAACATGCGGGTGGAAACAAAACCTCCTTGGTGAAGGCCGTCCAAACGGGCTGATGGCACCACTGGACACGGGAATCGCTGCAGATCGCTCGAATAACTTCAGCCACGAATAATTTAACTGCACACCAGCTGCTAGCAGAGATTAACAATACCTGTAATCCATGTTGAACTAACCACTGGTGCAACTTCGCTTCTGACGAATCAGGGACACATCATCACATAAACATCGTTTCGAAAAGTGTCATTAAAAAACGTCCCCTGATATTCAAACTAAGACGAGCAGCGATTACAAAAGTCTCAACTTCAGGGAGAGAGTTTGAAAAGTAAAGCGTATCGTGGATGAGTACACATCAACCAATCAGGAGTCGTTCATCTGACAATTTGAGCATCAAAACAAAGACGATAAATTAATTAACCTCCTCGATCACAAACGTTTTGTTCTGCAGGATCTCATCGTGTTCCTGCAGAGCTCCACTTCTCCTCCCAACAACAAAATAATGAAAGAAGGAAAAAAAAACAGGCCGACGCTGTAAAGAGAGATTCCTGCAGGACGCACTGCAGCTACTTTCTCACCAGGCTACAAGTACAAGAGTACACACACACACACAAACACACACACACACACACACACACTCAGAGGATCACAGAAAAACACACACACAGAACAGACCGGTGACAGTTTTTCCCATGACAGCATGGGAATTCCTCTGCTCAGGAGTCACTGCTCAGTGTGAGCCGGAGAGAGAAAGAGAGAGTGTGTGTGTGTGTGTGTGTGTGTGTGTGTGTGTGTGTGTGTGTGTGGTTGTGTTAACATAGCCGGGGGGGGCTGGCCCTGAAGTGGCCGGCTCTCCAGAGAAACGCTGTCTGCTTTTGTTCCTTTAATCTACAGAGGGAGAGACGGAGCGAGGTGGAGGAGGAGAGAGGTGAGCTCGGGTGAATGTGCCGGTGTTTCTCTCTCAGGCCGGCAGACTTCATTCACTCTGCACAGCTGCGACGGTGAGGAAGAAGAAGAAGAAGAAGAAGAAGAAGAAGAAGAAGAGGAGGCTGTCTGGACGTCTGCCAGAGGAGGACTTTTTCATTCTGTCACAAACAGGAGCCACGTTTGCTTTAAATGTCAAGCGAGTTGTAAGATAGCCTTTGTAACATTTGCAAAATAATCAAAATGTGAATCTGGTTCTGTTAAAGCAGAATCTGGTCCGAGGACGACGCGCTTCAGGCTACGTTGGTACGGACGTAAAAAGAGGCGAGAGGTAAACAAACCAGGAGACACGAACCGACAGAAGACAACGCCGTGATGTCACATCCTTCAAAATGCTTCATGGAAACTCGGCTCATATGATGATGTTGTTAGCCTAGCTTAGCATAAAGACTGGAAACAGAGGGAAACAGCTAGCTTATAAAACCTACTCGTCTTCTTCTTCTGCCTCGTCCAGCCACTTTTAAAAAAAAAATCTTTTGCCCGTCAGCAAACCGTCCGACGGGAGGCAGTCGGGACGGATAAAGTTGCGAATATTGGGGGGGAAATTAGGGGGGAAACAACGCGCTGTGATTGGTTCAAAGACATGCAAACAAGCCAATCGCATTGTTTTGCATGCTGCTCTTTAACAAAGTGTTTGCAGCAGCTCCTCTCCATCAGTACTCTGTGATCGTCGAGCGTCTCTGGCATCAGGTTCTGCAGCCAGAGGTGCTGAACAGAGAAACATCTGGACAGACGGACGGCTGCTGCTGTCTGAGCGGGCTAACAGTTGCTAATTAGCAGTAAACACAGAATCCACATGATGCTGAAGGTCATTTTGTTCTGCAGGTATTCACGTTTCACAAACTTGTTGCTCGTAAAGTGCAGAAACATTCTGCCGGTCCTCCTCCGAGGTGTCGGTCGCACACTTACGCACCATCGTTGTGTTTGTGTTGGTCGGAGAGACGCGTTAAAACAAGCGAGAGGGAAAATGGTCTCGTGTTGCCAACTGCAGGAGGAAACAGGCCCAAACAGCCACGTTCAGCCCGTTTGGTGAATTTTCCCAGCAGCACTAGAGTCATCAGGATCATCACCAGAACCGGCTCCAGCACATCGTAATCAGAGGAACCAACTGTTCATCTGTTTTAATCCCATTCCTCTTTTTATTTCCTGGTGCACAAACAAACACAGACGCAACATTTCATTGAGGCTCTGCGATAAAAAGCATTTTAAAAATCACTTATTTTTCCTCTTTAAAGCGTCTGTTCAGAGCTCATCCCGCCGCTCTGCCTGCTCGCCGCCGCCGCCGCCGCGCTCCCACAGCAGGAGCCATTATTCATCATTTACAGTAAAAAGTAAGCTCGCCCATTAATAACACACAGACCGGTTTATACTGCGCTGCTGCTTTATGAACTGGGTGACAGAGAGGGGGAGCATGCCCAGCGCCGCTCTGATGTCACTGCCAGCAACACACAACACACACACACACACACACACACACACACACACACACACTGTCTCTCCTGAGCCAGGCCCCCCGGAGGAAATGCCAGAGGCGCTGAGAGATGGAAAGTCTCGCTGCCACTTCAGTTAAACCACTGAGCCCATTTGAACCCGTCACTTCCAATTCAGACGCTCCGCTTTTGTCCAACAAGTTTCAGTTTTCAGCCTCTCGGGTTCGTCTTGTTGTTGAAAAGTGGTGGATGACAGGAAGTGACGGCGGCAGAGAGACGCTGACGGTACCGAGCCACCGTGGAAGGTGCCGGTCTGAACCTCAGGAGGGATTCTGTTGTAACGCAGCACCGACCTGCACACGATGAAATTATGAAAATAGTTTCTTGGTCGGGTTCTTTAATCTGCACCGCTTGTCACGGAAAAGAAGCTGTCGCATACGTATAACGGCCGGAGGAGAAGTGGGTCGGCACCGGCTGAGCTCAACACATCCCAACAAACCGCAGAGAGACGCCTGGTGGTTCTATCTGGTTTTGCAGTAACACACCGTTTACTCGACTCTGACCCCTTAAATTCTACCAGGTACGTGTTTGGTCCGTCTCTGATCCGCCGCGACAGGTTTCACTCTAGTTTCTGTGTTCACCTCCACTGGTTCTGCTGAATCGACAACCGAACATCCGCTTATTTCAGAATAAAACACTTGTAACTCTTCGGTGGGGAACGCTAACCTTCTGTCTGTTTGTGAATGCGTGATTCTGTAGTTATCACGGGAACTCCAGCGGTCCGACAGCGCTGCACTCAAGACGCAGCCATTGGGCGTTGATGGACGACGGTGCAGAACCGTACCGGACCCGTTCCACAATGTACAGACTGGTGGACTTCCCGGTTCACTGTTAGAGACGCAATAATGAATAAACTCAAGGAAGGAAAATGTTGAGCTTGTCAACAGCGACATCAACGATAGCACCACTTGAGGGAAGTTGTCCGTTTGCATTTAAACAATCAGAACCATCTTTGTAACAGCAGTCCGGACCCTCCCGGAGCCGCTCCGCAACGTACAGACAACCAGTGGACTTCCCAGGTCACTGTACAAAACACAGTAAATGAATAAATGTTTTATCGTTGGTAGTTAAGGGAAATGTTCCACCAACGATAGCACCACTTGAGGGAAGTGTTCTGTTTCCATTCTAACAAAGAGATCCATCTTTCCGTAACGTCAACGACTGTTAAACAGAATATAAACATACGTTAACAGACGGAAGAAGAAACCCAGACAGGTTCCAGACATCCAGCCGGTCCATCATCAAACATGACGCTGCAAAAAAGAAACAATAACCTCGTCTCGCCTCACGATCTTTCTGAAGCTTATTTAATCATCCAACCAATCAGGAGTCGGCAGAGATCCAGACGGCCACGCCTGTTCCTCTTTGAGCTGATGTGTTTCTGTAACCAGTGAAAGAGAGTTCACTTCTTCCAGTTTGACCAGCGAGTGTGACAGCAGCAGCAGCAGCAGCAGCAGCGAGGGCAGATCATTACATCCAGCCGGCAGCCACTCAAGACCCAGAGATTTACTGTGACGGAGAGGGCGAGCGAGGCAGGAACACACAGACGACGGGGGAGAGAGAGAGAGAGTATGGATTAAGGCCTCCCGGTGGGATTCCCACTCATTTTCTCTGTGGAGCGAGACAGAGAGATGGAGGGATGGAGGGAGGGTTAGTTTCTTATCTCTTCATTTGACACTAGAGAGACTCTCTCTCTCTGTCAGTCAGTCTGCCTCGTTCTACCATCATCTCTCCCTCCTCTCAGTAATCTCTCCCTCCTCCTCCTCCTCTCCTCTCTCACTCCATGTATCTCTTTATTTTCTCTCCTCTCAACCTTTTCATTCGCTCGCCTCCTTCTTTCCACCGTCACTGTCCAACCTGAACCACTTAGACTTAAACTCCTCTCTGCTGATTCAATTTATCATCCCTCTCTCTTTCAGCTCTCGGCTCTTCTTCTTCTTCTTGTTCTGGTTCGTCCACACACTTTTGGCCATATAGCAAATCTGTCACGCTCTCTCTGATCTGACGGTCAATCAGAGCGTCTTTATTTTCACTTTATTTCACATTTTCTTGGAGACAGTTGCCACGTTTCCGTAAAATGTCCAGCCAGTTTTATTTGAAGGTTCCGGCAGACGAGCTTTACGTACTTTAATTTCCAAAAAAACACGTTATTTTTCTCACATGATGCATCCCTTTTCACACAGAGTGAGACATCTCACCTCTGTTCAATCTTTTGGCGCAGGATGTAGCCAATCAGAGGCAGAGTAGGGCGGGGCATGCCGAGCAAAGGTAGTGTG